>JAULBR010089460.1:0-12549 GCA_032355825.1 Melanodrymia aurantiaca
TGTTTCCAGATGTTGACATTTTGTAACAATTATAATTATATCTATTCTCTTGTGTATATACAATCAATTGTTATTGCACTGATAAGCTTGTAGCTTAAGGCAACAAATAAATGAAAAATGAATTAGTGTAGATTACTAATTAAGGATTAACAGTCAACATTAACTGAGGAAACATCGGTATCCAGTTACTGGTGTGATACACTAACACAAAGTTGGGAGGTTTGAGGGGCATGTGTGAAATTAAAAACATATGGTAAAAAACATTATTTCAGTAATAAAAAGTCTGAAAAAAGGGTTGTGAGGGGGCAAGGGGAGATGCCTAGCCTCCCTGTTCCATGACCCAGCAGATAAATGAGTTGCTGGTTCAGAAAAAAGTAATTGTTTTCATTAATCAATGTGATCCAGTTGTGTCATTACACATATCAACTATCTGTGAATTATATAATGCAGTGTCGAATGTTTTCTCTTGTCTTAACACGATTGATAACACCAGATTGCTGTTTTGTTCTAGGTGAGTCACGCCAGTGCGCTGGGATTAGCAGTCGGTCAGGACATTTCTGTGAAGTACTTCGGTCGCGATCCTCACAGTGGACGTGTTAGAATCTCTCGCAAAGTCCTCCAATCACCGGTGACGACGATATTCAAATCCATGGAGGACAGGAGATGATGAATGCTGCACATAAAACATTTAAAAACACAATAAAGTGTTTTCTGCGTTGCTGATTAATAATCAATGTGTTCCAGTTGTGTCGTTAAACAAACAAACTGTTTTATTCAGTGTTTAGCACAAACTTCAATCAGTGCAAGGCACATCATAGAGAAGAGGAAATTATACTAAACATGCACTGAATCTATAGAATAGAAAATAAATTTTATTTCACGATGCATCATACATTTGGAGTTAAAAGTTGTGATAAAACTATGTATAATTTAGTTAAAGTACTGAAAATTATGCTGTTTACTTCATTTACAACCATTAACAATATCGGATTGGCGAGACGAGGAAACTATATTATTATATCATAAATATGAACTTATATTTTATTACCCACATGGGCAAAGAGGTAGAAGGCGATATTTTGTGATCTTTCCATGTATATCTCACACGGGAGATATAAATCATTGTGTGACATCAAACGTTTGTGTTAATCATTTTTACGGATTTTGTTTTGATCGCTGCATATAGAAAATTTCAATGTAGGATCTATCATTTGAAAGTGTACAAAATTAGAATGACAACAGACAATTGGTAATAAATAGAATACCAAACTCGCTCCACTGCAATACAGTTACTTGCACTCGTGAATCGATTACCTCCTCGCCAAAGGCTCGCGAAGGAGAACATCGCTTCACTAGTGCAAGTCAAACTGTTGCCTCACAGCTTGTTGAGTATTCTATGAATAGCTAATAGGGATATGAGTTTTGATAACAAGTGTATCTAGAAATGTTGAGGCACCAGTAGCTCTAATACTATTGCATTTATGGTCCATGGTTTCCACATAACAGCAATTGATATTCTACTTGCTCTACTGACTTTTTGCAACACACCACAGCTTTTGATGTACAAGTCGTGTATCACAGGTTAAAATGGAAAACCTGATGGGTCCACTGAAGAGGATCAATCCTTTGACCTCGTCGTCCTCAGGCTGATGCTCCTGTATCCCGCTCTTAAACATAGAATGATTATAATATCCTCTGTATGTTAGAAGTAAAACAACTTGGCGCCAAACTACGATGCGTACATTGAGAACCAATAACTTGAGATTGGAATAATATAACCAATAACGTGCAGCGTGCAAATTGAGTCTTCCTCTGCAGTGTTTGCACTGTTTGACAAGCACCTCTACATCTGACGACCATCTGTATGTCTGACAAGCATCTCTTCGTCTGACGACCATCTGTACGTCTGACAACCATCTGTACGTCTGACGACCATCTGTACGTCTGACAACCATCTGTACGTCTGACAAGCCCCTCTACATCTGACGACCATCTGTACGTCTGACGACCATCTGTACGTCTGACGACCATCTGTACGTCTGACAAGCCCCTCTACATCTGACAACCATCTGTACGTCTGACGACCATCTGTACGTCTGACAAGCCCCTCTACATCTGACGACCATCTGTACGTCTGACAAGCCCCACTACGACGTCGTGGAGTGAGCATGTGCGACTTGCCAACTGTAAGATGATTGTGTTACGCTGACATTGTTAGGTAATCAATTTGAAGCTGCAGCTGCGATGACGAGATAATCCGTGGATTTAGGCAAATGAGGGAAGCCATGATTGATAATCAGTTATCTGAGACTGGCATTAGGCTGCCACGTCGGGCCACTCTGCTGCTGGTTCATTCGCACACTTCTGAGCAGGCCACTGATGAGTTGAGCTTTTTTCTCCTCCGCAGTGCTTGGAAGAAATTGCCGATCAGATGGAGCTGAAAAAATTAAGTTTATACCCAGCAGGCCATTGTGAGAAATAACATTATTATCAGTCTTTTTGTGACGAATGTTCATTGTTAAAATTTAATTGTTTATTCATGCAGTTTTCTGCCTGTTCTCCCTTGCAACTTGTGCCTTACAACTGAATCGCATAGAAAACGATTCCTAGACACTCATAATAAGCACACTTTTTGTATGTTTCTAAATTAATGCCCTAGGTTATGTTACATTTCCTGTGTATAACGTCTTGCATACTAGTATATTGTTTATGTTACATTTGTTATATTTAATACATCTGATAGATGTAGATTATGTCATGTTTATCATGTGCAACGCTTAATAGACATTTGTGTGTGACATTTGATAGACAATCGCTTCAAAGACATTGCTCATGTTTCATTTGCCATATTATGCTGAACTTAAAAACGTGAAGTTATGCTCGTTTTGTTTCAATATATGAGGGCGAGCTCATTACGAGCGTTGTTTGAACGACTCCTCAAATGTGCATGCAATATGTCTGCCACATGTATCGGCTGTAAATGAGGACACTATCTTCCTCTCCATGAGACATCAACATTATACATGTATAGTAACTTTGCACAGTCTTTAAAAATATACAACAACTTTTGGTTTATTTACGTTCTGTATTCTGCATTTGTTTCTATTTTTGATTTATTCTGCAATGTGATGAGTATGAAATGTGTTGCACCTTTTATTCCATTATTGAGAACATGCAGATCCATGTATGTTCCATGCTCATCCACTAGCAAACAATCTGCAATACTCAGTATTCTGTACCAGGAGCCAATATCACAAAACATCGTGAGTCTTGTTTACAACTAGTGGTGAACGTAAATTAATGTAAATATAGACATGTCTATCCCTTACGGTTATTATATACGACTATTGTATAATACGTTATAGATTTTTGTGCATTTGTAACATATTACTCGAGGCTGCTAATTGTTCCTGGAGCCAATTATCTTTAGTTATATTTTTAGAGTTACTCCTTTACTCAGATATTTACGTTTATAACAACTATTCGTAACCTAAACTACGATGTCAAGTGAAATTGTCTTGTAACACAATCCAGTGTAATGTATCACACACCTTAATTCAAAATGACTACCAACATCATTCCAAAAGGTGACGGGGAGATATATTTTGAAAGCACGTCTATTTGACGAGGTCACACTTCTGTGCTTGATGGCCACCATGTTGTACCCAATCATCTAGCACATAATTGGCACTTCATCTCGTTGGTGAAGTTCGGGGAATCCCTGCTCTTTAGCATGTTGAGTACTATATTATAGGCAGTGGCAGTAACTCTAATTAGAACCGTGGTCACTGGGCATGTGACATGGCCTTCGAATACAATTAGACCTTCTTCACTGTGAATGACCATCGGAGTGTGCATTTGGTGTGAACTGGATGAAAACGGACGGACTTGACATGTTATTATATTCGCAGGGTAATCATTGAGAGATTAATACAGTGCCGAATCCCCGCGAAGACGTACAAGTCTGCGTTGTTGACACACTCCTTTGGAGATTATAATCTGACTTATCTGAGAGCGTTTGGTTAGATAGATGATTACATTTCAATAATTTATCACCACTAAAATTAATGTTGTTCTACACGATTGTATGCCACAGAGACAACAATTGTTTTAATATAATTTATTCTATATCGTATCTTTATTATGAAATGAAACCAATCTGGATCTCTTAGTTTAAAACATGTGGAGTATATCGGATTGGCGCCAATCGTTTATGCTCTGCTTCATCTGCTAATAATAATAGTAACACTAGAAGTATTTGAACTGTTTGGTTGTTTTGTGAAACATGCACTTTACGTATTAATATAACACTGACATTTCTGTTGATGTTTATAATCGTGTAATAAAAGTATGCAATCTTGTGGAATGTGTATATAACTCGCTTCACTCTGCCATCACGTGATCGCGCTTTAGTCGCCATAATGGTGAAAGATTCTTTTTAGATTAATATAATTATGAAACCTCGTGTTCTCTGTAATCAACTGTTCTCTCGGTGTGTATATTTCTATAACACGTCTATGAGTCACTAGCTGGTCTTGTATTGTTCACTACCTGCAGATAAATCTATACTGGTCACTTGTGTTGGTGATTAAAATAGTATCTGTTGCAGACCCTGGAGTGCAGTTATTACCTTGCTGTATTAATATCGATGCTAAATTTGCCAGCATTGACGTTGCAGTTATATAATCGTGATGGCCATGACAAAAACAGGCTGGCCGAGGTGTGTGCTAATTAATATGCTTGTGTTTGCAAGGCGGCAAGTTTTATGGTATCTAAACGACAATATTTTAACATGGCTAAATGCGGATCTCTGCACATGGGTGAGTCGAAGGGATATTACGATAAAGTCGAGATAGCACGAATAGTTACGAATCAGTGATTATACCAGGTGTTTGCGAAAGTGAGCATATCCTGCTCCACCGGTAGTATATATACACCGTAAGAACGAAGAAATAAGTTCGAGATATCAATAGTTCGTAACAACCATCACTGATTGACATTTTCCATTTTAATTAGGTATTCCTCGATATATCGAGATTACAAAATTCGAGATAACGAAATGTTATTAATTATTCGAGCTAACCGAATGTTTGATTAAAGATAACACGTATAGATCTACTTGAGAATGAATCTGGTTAGTAACAGGTTGGAAGTAAGCGACATCAATGTGTTGTGAATGAGGTCATTACACCGGGAGCTGTGACTTCGTTAATGCGATTGTACCGATCACCCTGACATTGGTCATGTAACATTATATTTTAATGGCAGGCGGCCTCAGGGCATGATAGACGAGATCAATGGAAACAGTTTCTAGGACACTTTATAATAAAGATGGATTGACCGCACCAAGATAGAATGGCGGCATCAAGATGGAATGACCGATATACAAGTAATGGTCAAACCATAATTATTATAATCGTGAAGAGGAAACAATGGCGCACAGATTGTTCGTTCCAGTGCCCCAATGCCGATGATGTTTTGTTATGTGTCTGTACAGTAGCCTACATATAGGCTAATTACCAGGGCAACGCTAACGAATTAGTACACGTGCTTAATATAATGGCACCAATAACGAAGTCACGTGTATGTCCCATCCGTCATGACGCGGTTTATGTATAATTATTATTATTAAGTGGCATCAATCACAACGTGTATTTGTGAAAAGGAAAGCGATTTAGTACATGGGCTACTGAGGGTTCCCATGCACCCCACCCCATCCCTAACCAACTTATTTGGTATTTTCAAGTACCCCTGGGTCTAAGGGTCAGGAAAAATCATGTTAGTATTGAATAAACGTGTTCCAAGGGTACCTACTGGACCAATGATTGAAATAATAGAAAACTGATTTTGACAATAGTTAAGGGGTGGAGAAAAATAAAATCGATTATAACTTGTGTCTTGTAGTTTTGCAACAGACAATACGTACAGGATCAACCCTTCTTTGGACACTGATCGTATCTCAACCTTTGGAATCTAAACGACAAACAAATTATGGTATTTAAAACCGTATCTCGACAAAACTGTTGATGAACTCAAATTATACGATATATAATCGTACGTGCCAGTACATCCAATTTAGATATTGGTACGCAATCCAGAAGGCTATATTGTCGGATATGTCGACTATGCTTGATTAACATACAAAAGACAGATATAATGCACATAAATGATAAACGCACATTTATATTTCCAAGGTGGGGGAGGGGAATACAGTACATATATTATATAAAATAGTAAAACGTTTCCATCTGAATCTATTGGTAGTAATTATAATACATGGTTTTAAAATATTTATATCTTCTACGTTTGACAATGCTCAATAATAGCTGTATAATCATATCAGTGAGAAAACCATTACTACTGTTGTAATGAAAGTCTGATAGGTTTTGGCCAAAGTAGGCTAATAACGACTACACATAATGTCGTCACCAGTTACGTGGGCGTCACCACGCAAATCCGTTCCAATCGTCATGTTGAAGATGTTTTCAGATTCTTCACTTCTATTTCTTGGACTGTACACGCAGCTGTTTCTCGTTATATAGCTGTACACGTGCTAAAGCATATTTCAATCGCATCCAAACAGTGGCCATATGATGATGCTATTAAAAGAAAAGCAAATTAATGGACTAATATAATGATTTTTAGAGTACAAGAAATAGACGCTGATATCAGTCATACTAATACAATTTGGCGCAATGAATAGATTATCTATATCTTTATATTATATTTTATTAATGTTATCTCGAAAACAATTGTTTTGTTCATTGTATTATTATTCTTACAATCCCCTTAATTCTTACAGCAATGTTTGAGTTAAACGTATATTTAAAGAGATGTTTCAGTGATACAGATACTCTTAAACTGATATGATATTTCTTAGAACCAAACAACACTGTTTGTGTGCGATTAATTTGGTACAACATAAGTTCTGGCTGAATTATGTATGGCCACATGTGCGTGTTGCTCTGCTCTAAACACTGTTGTGGGCAAGGGATTGGCCGTTGTTTATGCTGTACGCTTCCAGTTATCTGATTGATACAACCATCCTTTTCTTGACTGATGTCGCTTGAATCACACGACGTACTTAATCAGGAAGATTAAAGAATGGACTTTTAAAACGATAGATAATGGAAAAACTGACGAACAAGTGATCAAAAAGATGATTACAGCAATTTCAATCGTTTGCTTGACCTTAGTGGCATGGATCTTGTTTTAGTAATCAGATATCAAACATTAACTGCATATTAATGTGAATTGATGAATGGTATGCACTGTTATGTCTAGATCAAATACATGTGTATCGTTCATGGCGTAGGGTTCTACAAACGCTACTGCCCATTATTGCATTTCGTGTTTTTATCTAATATCAAGGTGAAGGTCATTAAAATGGGTTTGAAAATTGCTTTTTACTTGGTATTACCCATTGAAGTTACTGACAAGTATTTTACTTACTATCAAAATTCATACATAGGTGCATGTCATCCTTGCGGGGGAAAATTTCATCAGATCAAAGGTCAAGTCGAGGGTCACGATCGAAAATTAGTGAAATGACATTATACACATGTATATATTTTTTAATTTTCATTTTGGTTTTATATGATACAACTCTGATGTAATTTATGTCATAACTCATTGTTTAAAATATTAATATATCCAAATCTTGTTGACTCGTTTTATACTTTTTAAAATAATTCTGTAATAATTCTTTAAAATGGTCATTCATATTGTATTATCTATTTACCATTTAATTATGCTTAGTTCCGTAAACGATTAACACTAAACAAATTTGCAGAAGTTCATTCGAAGTGTATCTGAAACATCCACATCGTGGTTTTTTTGTCACCAAGAGATATCCCAACATCCCTTACTGTCGCCTTCAGATCCGCTCTGGTTTAGAAAGTGGTTAACAAACCGGTATTTACACTTAAAGTAGGACATACAACTGACCAATGGATTGGACGAAAGTCAATTATCTGCTTTATAATTCACCTCCAAGAAGACATAATTGGCGATTGATCGCTGCCCACTGCTGGACGTTGTCAGGGTCACAGCTGCAGGGTCTGTCTCGATTATTTATTAATAATATCATCAAGATCGTCCAGAACATTTGCTCTGCAATTACACGGAATTTCGGCTCTTTCTGGGCATTATGCCGTTTTACCGGTCATTGTCTGGGCGTCGAAATTCCGACCAATTATTGATCGGTTTTATAAGACTGGTCTGCCTCTTTACACTTGAAGAACTCTACTTTGTCATCAGCTGAAGTCTTTATTAAAGCAAACTAGACAGTTGTTATTAAAATCACGTACGTTACCGTCTGTTTTATATAGAGTTTCTTTAAATGCATTATCACGTCAACAAATAAATCAATGTTTTGGCTGGCGAATTGTACACTGTTTTCAATCCACAAACGCAACCAGTCCATTATAGCACCGCAGGCTGTCAAATACGGGCCTTTATTTGATTGCACACGTGTCGTGCATTCATTACAGATGTTTACAATTGCAATATGAATATTAATTTTAAATTACTAGCAATGCAACATTTAGATTAACGCGGGATACTTGAAAAGTGTATATTTATCCGTTGTAATAATAAAATTAAGGATAATCAGTGTCAGGATGTCAGAATGACATTTAAACAACTAACCTAGAAATTTAGAAACGAAGAAATTTAGCCGCTATGTTGATTATCTGTTATATTTCAATAACAACAGCATAGCAGATCGCCTTCCATTGATTTGCCTATACCAGAGTTCGAAATAAAGGGGAACTACAGAAAGTAGAACATCTGTTTCATACTTTGATCTTTGTATAGATTCAAAACAACACAGATGTATACAAAGCTTTGTGACTATTCCTCTTTTATGTCTAGCAAAATCCCATGTGCTGCAATATATGGTGTCTTTTAGTTCATTAGAGTTATAGCATACGTGGACTGGTGAAAACTTCCAAACAGTTTTATGGTAGGCATTCAGGGTTATTTCACGATATGAAACATCATTAGTACTGATGACGACTGATGCAATACCATACTTTGACCCGTTTCACGCTTTTTCATTGTTTCGATGAAACAGCAGACAAACAAAATTGCTTATCTTTCATTTACACCCGGTAGCATGACTGCTTTGTGGTAATGTCCATAATGTTTAGATCCCTGGAGAAATACAGTCAATGCACTGATATGAGTGGGGTTTTGTTTTATGAGTGGTTCAGGAGAAACACTTGTATAGACAAAGAACATCATACTATCACCTCCATCCAGTTTATTATATTACCCAATCTGTTTTGCCTTTGCAAAGTATTCTGTTTTTATTTCAATAAATTAGGAGCTTTGTTATTGATTTAAATTACAATTCTTCACAAAGGAACGAAAAGAAGAAGAAGACAATTCTTCACATATCAATATTGGTATATACAATGTGTTCCTGGTGACCAAACATTTAATGTTTGTAACTTAAAATGAAAAATACATGGATAAACGACAAAGCCATACATATCGAAGTGCTATTGTCTCTGCACTAAGCAGAGATGACAATCATGTAGTGGCTGTGTTTCGTGAAACACAACCAAAGCAAAGATGATACCAGGTGTTCGCAAATGCTGAGCGTTTCCTGCCACACCAGTCAGCTTTCACGGTAAGCACAAATGATTTTATGCACATGTATAAATGCAGAACTTTGTATTATTGGTAACATTGATATTTTATTGGTTATTAGCTTTTTAAGTTACAATAATAAGTACAATCTAACTTCATTATCTTCAACTGCGTATTCTCAAGTGTATACACTGGTTATATCGAAGAATATGCCTCTATCTAAATACGCTGGCTATTGTTTATTAGTATGAATGAAGAAGCTTAAATCGAGCTACCGGTGCCAAATTTACCGCGCGCTGGATTCAACTTCGAGATAATGCGGATTGATTGAAGATAATGACACAATTGATTATGTTATTTCAGTATAGATCTAGCGAACTGATACAAAATATTACATGTATATATTCACCTATCTTGAACTTATTCTTTCTAATAATACATGTAATAGTCATATCATGCATATCGGAGATCAAATCTGCTATTAACATTAATTGACACATATTGTGATGACTAGACAGACTCGTTGTAAGTCAACCATGTCTAGTCGAGCTTGGATGATCATCTAATCATGTAATCCAAACTAAACTCGCAGTGAATTTAACCGTGGGTAACATAAATCTAATACCCTCAAACGAAATATTGACTCCTAGTCGACATGTTAGGGAAGGAAAGGCGGAGAATGTGACAAATCAAGTTCAGGACACGCACACAATATGAATGCGTTTCCAACAAATTTGCTGTTCGTGTCAAACCGTGGACGAAACTCAGCTTGCATCTTGGAGACATTTTCAAACAAAATCGGGCACGATCGGTTGTTTCAATGTGTGCGGCCATTACTGGATGTTACTAAGGTCGGCGTGGAAAGTTGATTGAGGGGTGGGGGGATTCTATGAGTGTCCATGATAGACGATGCTTACTATACGAGTGCCTATTTTAGAAATGATACAATAATTATGCCAGTTTTGTCAAACAAATTTTGATAAAAAAAAAATGAAGTAGGCGTAGGCTACGTACACTTTTTACTCTAGTGTCCTTTATGTGATGATTTACTGATTATGAGTAGAATTTACTTTATCTGAAACGGAAGTGCATTTATTTTTATATTTACAGACGGGGAATACTCAGAGGTTACAAAATTGAGGCACGAAATACAATAAAGGAAATATCACAATACATGTATAATCAAATCCTGTGTAGCAGTCTCACGTTCAATAGGGCGAGCACCCTAGAACTATGTGACCGGTACCGATCGTGTACTATCATAACATACTTATTTAATGCTAGATGCAAACACCGGTGACAAAACGTTTTGTCTCGGTAGCAGAACGCTCGCCTTATTGAACATAAGGCTGGTTTCCCAGACTAAAATAATCGTGTATTCATAAAAAGCAGAACTATACAATATAGACAAATACACGAACTATAAAATTTACGCAAGATGCGCAGATAGTGGCAAAATGTTTGCCATTCTGGCCTGCGTAATATTGTTTTCGACTTAAGTCATTAATGTGGCGCCAAACGAAGCGAGATATGTCGAGTTCCCCGAGATATGTCCCGTTCTCTGCAATGAACAACACTCTACTGACCAATTTGAGCGGCGACTCGCGGAATGTCTACCCTGACCGCGCTACTTAATTTGATGAAATGTTTCGATAACCAATTCATTTCCACTAACTACTGCTGTAACTATATTAGATCCGAGGCTTCGCAACATACAAATGCCATTCGAGCAATGAAAGTGTTTATATATTTGTTCTTGCGAGATTTCAAGAAAATCTAAAAGTATAATTGTGTATTCCTAACAATAAACAATAATACGTGAAGTTTGGACAAACAAACAATAACGAGTAACATAGCAAAAGAAGCATCCGAGTGGAGGATTATTTAAATTACAGTTATACATTTCAACACTAACGAATGACCCCAACTGTCAGTTTTCATTTAACTACTATATATACTCGACACGCAGTTCAGATGTCTCGACTACTGGCCCATGCACGACAGAAGTTAGTTATAGTATGAGAGAGGAAATGTGCTACTCCTGTTTGATAAGTATAAAGGGAACATTATATATGCACTTTTCCACATACATGACAGTACATACCACGGCCTTCGTTAACAAGCAGTGGGACACTAGACGTTGGTATACACCTGCCCATTGGGACATGCGAAGAACTCACTAGGGTTGTAGTCGGTATACTACGATTAAACATCCCATCGCACAAGCGGAATTCGAACCCAGTCTTTAGCTCGGTCATCTAACCACACAATCACGTAGACTGGTGCCCATTCATTACAGTTCTTTGATCTTTTTAATCAGCCCGTGGATATTATAACTCTAGCGTGCGCACGGCCACTGTACATACAGGCACGCCTTAACCTCAGTACCATATTGATTACCCTCCAAAAAATATGCTGCCTATTATTTGTTTTCAATTATATTTATATATACATGTAATTTCATAACTCTACTAAACCTCCATTCCGTATGTTATCAAGATAACGTTCTAATTACGTAATCCTTTGGGTATTTGTAAAAATGTTTTATTATGATCTGGTCGTCTTGGGTCTTGTTAGCACAGCTCGTCTATAACGTGCGTCTATAACGTGATATCACGAATTCACTTGCAAGCAATTGTAATAATGGCCATAGTTGCTTGCTAATCACTTAATTTGTTTTTTCTGTCAAGATCAATGTCTGGGAGCAAAGCTCATCTGTGACATGTAGGCTATGCCGCGGTGTTCTCTTAGAACACTGCACTCTAGGACCGGTTCAGGGACAACTTCAATCAACGTACAGACAGATAGTTTATTAAAGTCTCACCTCATTACAACGAAAATAAAATACGACATAGATAAAAAAACATTATATGTGATAAAATTGTAATGAGCCACTCTCTACTGAGTTATGAGAGACTGGTCAATAAAAACAACTAACCCCCCACCCCAACA
>JAULBR010089471.1:0-12546 GCA_032355825.1 Melanodrymia aurantiaca
AAACACATTTTATTTTGGATAATAATTTTATGTATGGTTATTAAATAGGTGTTGATAGGTGTTAATAGTTTTGGAATGTTTTGGACATACAAAAACAGATTTAGGTTCGGCAGGTTCAAATTAGGGTCGGTCGGGTGACCGGAAACAAACAATATTTTATGATATGCCTAATAAATAAGTTCGCAGACTACAACATATCTAGCTGTCATAAATAAAGGAATATCAGAATAACTTTAAGTGTTGCTATGTTGCTGGTTTTGTGAAACTATTACATAGTCTTAAAGACCCTCAATCACCTAAATTGGCACCAAACAGTTCGCTACTGCAGATAATAGCAGTGACCTTGGTTTTACAGTTCTACGTAATATAATACATGCAACACTTTGACATTTCTGTTAATAAACCTATAATAAATGTATGCAATTATACGCAAATAATTTCACTCTATCGTCACATGATCGCACTTTTCGCACCAAAATGATACTTGGTGATTCTCTTTAAGAAAAGAATTTTAAATGTGTAAACACTTGTACAACAGTACCTGCTGCATTTTGTAAATTTGGCCATTAAAACAGTAACAGGTTCCCTTTAAATATGGAAGATGGGAAGAAATAAATATTAGAAATAAAATTAATTTTGTCGAAAAAACACCCACTTCAATAAAGCATGAAATAAACAAATAGGGTTTAAGTGTTTTATTGTACTTCAGGTGCTAATGGGTGTACAAGGATATCAAGACCATGTGTCATTTTCACAGACTTCCCGCCAAAAGCACTGCTAGCACAAAGAGCTGGTGTCCATGTTCCCACTATGCAGAGGAAGCAGGTCAACCACGTGGAAATGTTTAGCAATGCTTGCAGTAGCCTGACCCCAGTGATAGAAGTCAATGATGCAGGACTAAAAATGTCACTGCTATAGATAGGTACACATGATATACAGGAATACAGCTGCACCACATCTTAGCATACAACAAAACCAATCATCTGTAATTTACTGTCTGACAGTGATATGTAATATTCAACAATGACAGTCTATAATAATCACATGATAAAATAAAGTGTGTGTTCTGTGTATGCAATTAGAAAAATGCCATATTATGTGTCTAATAATCACATGATAAAATAAAGAATTGTTTGTGTGTTTGTTTTTACAATTACATATATATATATATTTGTCATATTATCTGTATACGTTTTTACTCCGACTGTTTAAATATAGGATCTTGAAATATTTTACATTTGTCTTAATATCGTAAACAGCTTTTTGTACTTTCATTATGTCAAATCCACCTCAATAAACATTAACATTTCTCTGCTTTGACAGTTAATAAACAAATTACATACAATAATGGATGGATTTGTCGTAAGAATAACTGCACAGATTTCTAGTTTTATTGATGAACTGTCTCCATGCCAGTAACAATTCGATAAACAACATACGACAACAATAATGATATTAACAGCAATGTCAACATACTAAACATTATTCAACACATTCAAGCAAAACCTGACAGAATGCTACTGTCAACCAAGAAACAGCAATATTTGAAAAACCAAAGTAAACATATACAAACAACTGTCAATGTCAGTCATATAATAATTGATCTGTCAAAAATATAAAAAGTGAGAAAAATAATATAGCATCAACTTACCTTTCTAGGTAAAGGAACGCTTGCCAATACAGACTGTTGGGCACCAAGAATTTGTTGTTGGTGTGCCGTTATGGGTACAAGAAGCTCGGGCGGTGGGGGTAGTGCTGCTTGGGGTGAGGCAGCTGACACTGGAGTAGGGGCGTACTGTAGGGAGCCAGGTAGAGCAGGTAGAGCAGGTAGAGCTGGTTGCTGTGCGTTGTTATACCAACATACATACATAGTGTGGTGACTGTCACTGTGCCATAAGATAGGCTACACCCAGATTGACTTCAGAGTCAGAGGTGGCAGTCAACTGATGCACTAAGGTCTGACCTCTGTGATAGGGATTGACTGACTAGTGGGAGACAGCTGCTCTTCCAACAATCGCTTTCACCCAGTCAGTCAGGCAGCTACTGTTCACAATGATATTACAGCTATCAGTTGGTGGTGAATGGAGACCTGTGTACATGTAATCACTGCTAGTCACAGCTTCTCTTCATCAGTGGCAATGGTGGCCAGTTTCCTCCTGGGCTGTTCCCCAATCCAACAGCCTTCTCACAAGACAAAGGGTTTCACCAAACTGAAAGCCACTCTCACTGTTGAAGCACGGAGGGGAATGAGATCCATACAGTGACAGGGGCAAACCTTTAGATAATGCTTGGGTGAGTGCGTCAATATTGACACAGTATGCCTCACACCCGATCCACAGTACAAACAAAAACCTAATGTCAGTCAGTGGTAATAGAATGTATAAGTACAAAAAACAAACTGAACATATTACGCACACCTTCTCCTGTATTAATGACAGTCAAAATTACCCTACAGTGGTGGTCAGGCTCTTTGTACTATCACACAATAGGCAACGAGGATGCCGTTCCTATTATTAGGCAAACTTGTTTCCATTCAAATCAAATGGATGTCTTTTATTACCTGCATGACCAGGCAATGTATACCAGGCTATAAATATATTTGAATATATATTGAACGAAGATTTAATATAGGAGTATAAATTATCTGATAGCGAGAGTCATAAACTGGTGGACAAGACTCAAGAGTTCTTATCTTTACTGAACCTCTTAGGTGTTACATGTAACTAGAGCTTTTCAAATATAAACTACTCTTAATAAAATCATGTTTATGCATGCACAAAAACAATATATGTGAAATAGTATAAATAACAAAGTCTGTTGTGACATATTATTAAATAATAATCATATTTGTTTTTCACTTATGTAGAAATAATATAATGAGTCTTTGGTATAATTAATTATAATATATAATTATCATGTAATAATTTTTTTATCACCAGAATCTTCAAAGAAAAAATATCTATATTACTACAGTATTTTGTATTTAAATAATTGGTAGGAAATCCATAATTGGCCATAGGTTGTACATAATAGAGCTGGCAACGAATAATGTACCATGTAGCAAATATGATACTATCACGAATATGAATAATTATTCATGAATATGAATTATTATAACAAATTAAACATGTTAGGAAAATCAATACCAAATGTCCATAAAACATGATATTGCACTCAAAGACGTCCATAATTGATAATTATTGTATTATACATCTTATACAGATACACATTCTATTAAAGAGTATTCTTAGACGGTGAGTTAATGAACAGGTGTCCACCTGTCCACCAGACTTTTATTTAAATCTACCACAACAAATATATTATCTGCATATATAAATATCATCCATAAATATCTACCGCATTGAATAAATTAGAAAATGTCAACTCAACGGTCATTCATCCTAGGGAACAGCACCGTTTAAACTGTTATTTACTATTTAGCTAGGCTACCGGTACTTTTGTAAACAGTCAATGCATGTATGAGAATTATTTCTCAATTGTAGGTTGTTTTTTGCATTGTGTATTAGTTGGCAAGTCATCCTCAATATCTGAATCCAACAAATGATGTTTAAAATCCTAGCACTATCATTGGCAGAAATCATTATTAAAAGCTGAATCGGTCATGTTGTATGTTTACCAGCCAAAGGCATATCCGATCTATCCCGGAGAAATAACTTTTAATCAGGTTGCTCAATACGTATATATATTTTTTATCAAGATATTTCATTGTTTGATAGTTTTCATACATTAAAAACAGCCTTGGGTCAAGTTGGGATTGTCACACATAAAGCACATTATGAGATAATCATTACTCTTGACCAATCAGCATTGCAAATTTGATTTCAAGGCGACTTGCTGGTACATGTATATCCAAATTGCTGTTTGCCCACCAATTCAAACACACTTGCTTATACCACAGAAGTATAATTTCTGTATGCGAGTGATTTATATAGATTGTTTTTGGCTTGGTGAACGATTTTTACCACACCTAAATGCAGACCTGTGAAAAAATTTGTTTTGTTTGCGCAACCCATTTTTTTCCCCCGCAAAAAAAACCCCACCTAAATTTTAATATTTTTGGGGATTTTTTTTTATCAGTCACTTATTTATTAACATACCATGCTATGAAAAAAAACCTGTTTGTTTTTAAACTAAAATAATAACAGGAAAATATGCACGATTTATTAAAATTATCCATTAAAAAATAATGATTTATGGACTTTGTTTTTAAGAGAGCGACATTTGCAAAGGATATTTAATGCATGTAGTCGGACATCTCCATATTTTTCCTAATTTAATCAAATCTACTAACTATGTGGCTATTGTCAGTATATAATTTGCAACAAGTAAGAATATTCATCGCATAATTTATATCATCTGCACAGTATGTACAACAATAATATATCAGCTGAAAGTAAATAGTTCAACGATCTTGATGTGGAGTGGGAGAGGAAGGATGTGTGGTTCATACATTGGATTGTCTCCTATTGTTATTTATTGACGTCTGATGATTTTTACTTCAAATATATTCTAGACCTTCATTTTTTAAAAATGTAATCAGCATCGTTATACAAAGATTACCATGAAGTGGTAGCCCAAAATGTGAAAAAAGATTATCGAACATTCACATTTCTAAAAGTTTGTAAAAGGTACAAATGGATGGAAAAAGTATCAGTAATGCTTGTTAAACTCAGTTTTTTTAAAATAAGTATTTAGTAGCCCATGCAGTAGGCTAATTACAATATATGCTAAACCTGTAGCCCATGGGACATGGATGTAATCTAACCATCATGTATGCCACTGATGTCAGGCAAAAGAAGTGGTCAATTGCTATAATTTCATTAAAAATAAGATTATTGTCAGCAGGCTAAAACAAACATTGGTAACAACCGAAAACGAACTTTTTTCAGCAAAGCCAATTTAAAGTTATAATTACATTAAAAAAAGATTATCATCAGCAGGCTAAAACAAACATTGGTAATAACTGAAATCGAACTGTTTTCTTAAGCTGTACGAAATGATCTCGGTCAATTATTTGTTGAAGCGGTGCATCAAACATAGTATTTGGTACTATAGAATCAAGCGCAGATGTTTTTGGTTTCATAACACTGATTGTTAGCATTTGTTTGTTATGGTAATAAATACCTGAAACTACTAAACTTATGTAACATATATATATCAAACAATCAGTTGGACTTAATTGTCCACACAAAATGAGAAAACAAAACCAAAAAACCTAAAATACTTTGATATGGTTGATCTTGGAAATACAGCTATATTTACACCCAGCATATTGCAATCTCTATGTAATTAGGCGTGTTTAATGTTATTCGTTTTATATAACAAGAAATAATGCATATTCATAATAAAATGTAACAGGATTAAGTTGTCATTGCTAAATACTTTTAAGAAAGCTTTTAAGATGTCATTCTTTTTTAACTAATGAAATCATTCTCTCCGTATCTTGGCATAAGAGTCTACGGAACGGTTTGATTCCAAATGAGATTACAGTGCTTACAATAAAATAAGTTTAATAAGTACTGCAATCATCAATGGCTTGATAAAAGTTTTAAAACTTTGAACTAGTAAAAGATACACATTTACAAATACCTGGATATATTTTATATATTCTGTCATCATCATTCAGAATTGACACAGAAATGTCTGTTATTGCGTAGACTGAATTAATATATGCTAGTAGAATTCAAATTAGGGATATCTGAATTACGTTACTATTTACAAAATTGTATTTATACCTACACCAAAATGTTCACTTAATTGTGATTTATTGTTTCTAGCATTACAAACATTTTGACCACATCATGTGATGTAGACCATATAATGCTCGACTGCTCCCTACTCACTACAACTCTGAAGGTTATACTCAAATCTCTTTGTATCCGATTCTGTTTTATGTGGCTTTTTTCCCCAGTTTACAACTGCTGATGGATCTTTTGTTACACGAGGATGCAACATAAAAGCCTATTTTGAAGGACTAGAAGCCACGCCAGGAAATTGCAGGAAACACAAGCCATTGTTTCTATATAATTGATGTTACCATGGAAAGCTTCCATTAGATTTCAACTGTTCAGCCATGTGGGATTCATAACTATTGCAACCATTGAAGTGAAGCTGAGCCCAACAGGATTTAAAAGGACATGTTAATATTTAATAACAATGAGCTTAATGCCATCAACACCTGAGCGATCGTACACAATTCACACTTGTATCATGGGCTGCTACTTCCTGATAATTACTGGAAAATTGGATCCCGTACACGAAGAAAAATCTATCAAACGTTCGATTATACACGCAAAATAATTTCTCTCGGTGAAAGTACATTTTTCAATTTGTTTACCTTTTGTTTTTTTACATCAATTGGCATCTTTCGGTAAAAAGATAGAAATAAAAAATCTTTGACACATATAAACCGTGTGAATCCATTTAAAAAATCTTGTATACAAATTTACCAACAGTAAAAATATTTAACTTGTAAGCATAGAAATGCTATAGCACTAACAAGTACTGAAATGAATTTGGAATCTGTTTCCATAATGAGAACATTCTTATTAATAAAGCAACAGTTGTTGCTCGATTGAATGGAAGAAAAACAACAGTTTACAATGTTTTCAACTAAGCCACATATATGCAATATAAAAACTGAAATCTGTCACGATATCCGGAATATAAAATCATAGTATGATTGATAATTAGTCCAGGTGTATTTTTTCAAATTGAACCAATTGAAAATAGCAATATTTTACGCAATGGTAGCCTTGTTCAAAGGAACGTTTTTTTCCAGTGTTATTGGATGGGGGTGTGGCCAACAGAGGGATACTGGCTTTTCAAACCTTGATAACAAAATTTGGTACCCCCATGATACTGGAAACCTTGAACTGTTTATTTTCATTGCTAATTTTCACATTACATGTAGTTGATCGCTATAGTGAATAATACACATGAACACAGTCGACGCCTTTCCAAAGCTAATCTTCTTTCATTTCTACTGAAATTATTGTGAGTTAAAATAATAATAATCTGGGTAAGTTGCTTGTTGTCAAATTTCGACATGTATTTAAATATTCCCATTAGCAAATAATTTTCTGTGGTCTTAATTCAAAAGTATCTGAATTATTGAATATATGGTATGCTGATTAATCAAATGACCCATTTATTAGTTGTTGCTATAGAAACACAGAGTAATCTGGGTATCTAATTATTAATATTCCATCTATTTGAATATTGAAACTGGAAGCTGGATGAGTTGGTGTGATTTATCGAGAGATGTCATCAGCTAGTAATGAAGTAACGCAGTGCAAGCTGTTGTCTCACCTTACAAAATATAACTCATCAACAACACCGCAGGCACAAACATCTGTTGCCAAATGACAAAATATATGAAAATAAATATACATCCTCTTTTGCTCATGAACTGGGCCACTAATGGCTCCTGCGCAGATTGTATTGTGATCAAAAGATTGATTTTATATAATAATAGTTGTCATTGTTCAATTTATTAAAATTGACAAACAAAAGTTTACAACCTGACCAATTTAATTTGTGTAGGGATGAAAAGCACTGAAGACAAATGTCGATTTTCAGGTAGCGTTCTCGAAAAGCAGGTTATTTATAAGTTGCACAGTATGGTTGTCACATGAGGAACTAAAACGAAGATGTAACTTTGACAACTCTGTCCAATGTGCCACAACTGCTGCTTATTTAGATATGTATTGATATTGCACATCATTTAATAAGTTTGTTTAACGACGCCACTGAAACACATCGATTATAAATATGCAGTTATTGGACGTCAGACGCATGGTTATATTGACACATGGTCTGAGGTATACTGCTGTCGACGCTACCTGGGCAAAACGATAGTTGACGCAATTATAGCATGCCTGAAAGTGTTGAGTCAGATAATTGTGTATGGTAGGGTAATTTTGTACACCCCAAAAAACGTTATACGTTCCATTACATAATATTTTCATTACAAAAAACTGCTATTATATATATTTATTTTTTTTACAATTTTGGGGGAATTCACAGCTATTATTATCCAGATTTCAGCCATAGCTGGAAGTGGTCAGTACTGATTGGTCAAGAGTTCTTCCTGCCATAAAACTGAGAAAACCAACCCAGACAACAAAAACACCAGTTCTACTGGACCCGACTATTATAGAATGCACAGTGCACACTAAATTGATCCTGGTAAATCATTTATTAACGTTAAGTCAGATTACATATTACTTATATATTTAAAATAGTAGTTTTTAGGCTTCTATTTTTTCACATTAAACGACTATACAAAATTAGGCTATATGACGTACAAAATTATTAATCTTTCGTATCGACTATTCATCCTATTGCCAAGTCTATAAAACGGAATATAATGTTGAAAAAGTACTATCAATTTTTTTTATAGCAAAGATAGCTCTTTCTTGCTTAGTCAATTATTGGTGACATCAGAGGTTTTAGCAAGAACGGTATGATGTTTGAAAGCCAAATGTGTACGAAATTACCCAACTTGACTCTATTGTAATTGCATCTATTAGACTTGTATAAATGTTCTCATTATATCTGGTATTTCACATGATGGAAAACTACCAAGAGTCAAGTATGCCCTGGATAGACAATGCAGGAGTGTTAAACTGTGATAGGATTAAACAAATGAAACTTGACACATTTCCGTAGCATCACTATGCAATCGGAAATAGCAAGGAAACACATTGCGGATGTACCAAAATCACAAACAGATCAGTAATAATTGTGTGGATGAAGATGAAATGTTCAGAAAAACTTTTTTTAAACTTATTTCCAAGTGTTGATACTCAAATAATAGTCACAAAAACAGTTACATTGAGCATAATCCTTTCTAAATGACATCAAAATACACACCAGGAGATCATTTGCAAGTTACAAATTTGCAAGTTACAAAAAAAAGAAAAAATTGTGTGTGAATTTACGTGTCACCTTAAACTTTGGTTCAATGTGTGCCAATGCAATAATTATAAAGTAGAAGTAAGATATTAATATATACACATATTAAACATTTTAAGGGACAATTGTTATAAAGTTAGGTGGAAACATCAAATGTTGTTCAGTGCTCATATTTGATCATAAGTTATTAAATTCAAAATATTAATTACAATATGTCTACTGAATTTGTTTGCATCAATACCTGTTGATAGAGAAGAAGAAAAAAAGGGAGTTCTCTAAATTTATAACTGTATGATTTACCATGTATCATTGCATGTTAATATGACACTATCTGCAGAAAACAAGATAAATAGAATTCTTTAACTTGTAAATAAAAGGGAATGGGATCTAGCTCAATGGCACATTATGTGACATAACATCCACAATGAATAGAGCAAAGATCAGCACAAGTGTGTCTGCCTGAGGTTTGATAGGTCGACCCACCTCAGTGGAAACAGTGGGTTATTTCCTGTTCCAACCAGTGATTGTAAGATCCCTTGCTGTTATTAAAAAAAGAGTCTACTATGAGGCAGCAGCGGGTTTCCTCTGTGACCAAGTGTCGATATAACCATGCGATTGACATCTATTAACTGCTGATTAATAATCAATGTGCTCCAGAAGGGTCCTTAAACAAACAAAACTTTTATCTAACATCCACCTGGGGTTCAAGGATCAATCCTCCTAAGTGGTCCACAACTGGTAGATCAATGGCTGTGGTATGTGCTACAGTTTTTAAAAAAGTCCACCCATAAAAGGAATCCTGGCTGCTAATCAGCAAGAGTAACAGGTTTATTTTGAGACCACCATCCATGTGTTATAATAATGGATTGTTTGACATCAAATTGCCAATA
The DNA here is from genome assembly GCA_032355825.1 of Melanodrymia aurantiaca. Lineage (NCBI taxonomy): Eukaryota > Metazoa > Mollusca > Gastropoda > Neomphalida > Peltospiridae > Melanodrymia > Melanodrymia aurantiaca. The sequence continues at coordinate 9,831 of JAULBR010089471.1, forward strand.
ATTATTAATCAATGTGCTCCAGTGATTTTGTCCAACAAACTAACTTAATCTTTTATAATGCTACCAGCCCATTGAAACCTGTAACAGAATGTTAACATTTCCACTAGTACATATTATACACTTATGAGACTACGATACAGCAACGGCTACAATTTATCATAATTAATGGAATACAAAATGATAGGCATACTGTAGGATGTTGCCTACTTTGTGTATTGTCGGTCTACTACGAAGTCATCTCAGTAAAACAAACTGAACGGTCTATAAATTTATTAGACTTTTGAATATTCATTCTGAATCGCTAATACATGCAGTATTCACGTTTTCAGAAATGAAAACCAGACAAAGGGGGACAATTCATGCAACTTGTTAAAGCTTTTAATCAGAAACAAACTGAATTGTCTATAAACTTATTAGACTTTGAATATTCATTCTGAATCGTTAATAGTATTCACGTTTTCGGAAATGAAAACCAGACAAAGGGGGGCAATTCATGCAACTTGTTAAAAGCTTTTAATCAGAACCAGTAACATATTATTTACTAAATTCCATGGATGCATACTGACTGTACATGAAGCAATAAAATAAATTTAAACACACAAAAGTTTCTCAACACATTATATAATTATGTAATACTAAACAATGTGTCGAATATTAAACTAAAACATGGCATTGCAGTATATTAAATTCATTACACAGAAAACAATGCTATCCATTCCAGACAAGAACTCTTCTCAAATTTAAGAATGCCAAGTAATTACTATTGCACATTATTCGTTCAGCCAGGAAGTGGTAGAGCATCCGCCTGTGGCTTTATGGGTCGAAGGATCGATCCTCCTCAGGAGACCTATTGGGTTATTCCCCGTTCCAACCAGTGATCCATGACTGATCCAACAAAGGCTATAGTTGTCTACCATCCTGTCTGGGGAAGTGCACATAAAAGATCCCTTGCTGCTATTAGAAGAATAGCCTATGTGACAACAGTGGGCCAAGTGTGGACATAATTGTGCATTTGACATCCAATAATCACTGATTTATAATCAATGTGTTCCAGTGATGTTGTTAAACAATGAAATAATGCCATAATTTTGATAGTGAAATATGTAATAGCAATCAATTAATGTTTATTGTAAGAAGCAGTCATATTCATCCAAGTTCTAACATTCTAAACGAAATGATCAACAATTATCCTGCTGGTAATTCCAATGTTATTTTGAGATTAGCCAGATGTAGGATCATAGAAGCCTAACTTGATTTTAAATTACTTTGTAATTTTCCTCATCCAATCAGTAACCATATTGCATGAAGTGCCCACTAAAAGATAATGCTGTTCAGTTGTGTTGTCACTTGGTCACAGAGGCTAATCTTTATCGAATAACAGCACTTTTCCACATACAGGATAGCATACACCATTGGCTTTGATGGACTAGTCATGGATCGATCACTGGTTGCAACAGAAAATAAACCAATGGGACCAGTGAGGATAGATCCTTCGAGACATCATACCACAGACTGACACTCTAGCGCTGTGCAATGTCCTGCTCCCACTGACTGGCATACATGTCCGTCCAATTGTGCGATCCAATTGATTTAGTCAATAAAATTTTCAAAAACAAAACAATGTCCGTCCCATGTTGGGGAACTAGCAAGCTGCAATTTGGAGTTTTATTTTACATCCGTGGACACTGAATCAATTCTAGGCAACTATTGGGATGGAGGGTTTCGTAGTTCACACGACCACATACGAATGAGCAAAGTGGACACAAACTTCGCCTTGCATTATGTCACTCAATTCCACCTTGATGTCAATGTCAAATTTAAGCCGCCTTGTTCAATCAACAAATATTCTGAAACGCGTTTCTGCATAAAACAAGCTTATTTTGCCAACATTGGAAAAACATACCATACAAAACTAAAGAAGGGCTTGTATCATGGCATGACCATCTATACAAATACAGGTGTTCGCTGTACTAGTTGCTGATAGCTCCACTGGTGTTTCTATATCCAATACTGTGGTTAAAGTTTAACATGACAGTTCTTGACAAATTCTGGATGGTCTGCAGCATCACATAATACGTCCCTAAAATTCTTTTCAGGCATACAAAAAACTGTCACTAAGAATGAATTCATTATGTTCATCCGTTGTACACCAATTTGAATTAGTGTAAATTGGTCGATATTGATCTTGAAATTATAACTGATGAATCAATGACTGATTCAGATCTATTTTAAACACACATATATGTTCAATATTACCGAAATTACCGGTAAATGATAGTGCTGGAATGTCTGATGCTAGTGGCCATTTCTAAAAATAAACTTAGTCTGGCCAAGCTCCTAAATATCAAAAACAACCCAGTAAGGGTGAAATTGACACGGTCTATGAATATAGTAAACCACAGAAAATCAGAATTATATAAAACAATAGCAACTTAAAGAGAATCGCTCACGCTTTTTGCAGGGGAAAATAGGCACCACATGATAAGTATGCAGCTCTGTCTGCATGGAAACAACGTTGGGCTTCGCTTCGCTGTACTCCAGATAATAGCGTGACCTTAAACAGTGTAACAACTTTTCAAACGCTATTTTGGCAATCGATGCGTATTATTGTGAAAAGAGAAATTTTACGTAATATAATTATATTTTGACATTTCTGTTGTTGTTTGTAGTCATATAATAAATGTATGCAATTATGTAGATGAACAAGGACAGTGTT
>JAULBR010089482.1:0-12546 GCA_032355825.1 Melanodrymia aurantiaca
TAAGCAGCCACCTGTCTTAAGAGGCCACTTTTATTTACTCCCTTAGGTGGCTGCTTAAGACAGGTTTGACTGTATATATATATACAGTCAGTTCTCATTACAACAGCATCCACTATAACAGTACATGCATGTCCAGATACTAGCAACATTTAGCTGGAAACGAATGTATATCAACATAAAAGTGTCTTTAATACTATATAGCATATATTCAATTTCCAGCCCAAGCACTAATTTCTGATAACAAACATGCATTTTCCTTATACATGTATTGTTCGTTCCTTATTACAATGTTCAGCAGAAAGTATTACTGACGGGTAATTAGCAATATCTTTACAACTACAAATGTACATCTACATGTAACTATATAAGTACACAACTGTACTGTATATATAGTTTATTATAGACTATAATATTATGTCTGTTATAATACATGTAGTACCGAACTGTGATTTATACATGGTTAGTTGTGGTTGAATGCACATGTGTACATACATGTACATGTGTACCTGTACAAATGTATGCCAGTGAAATACACCATAATTTATGATTTGATGTTCCACAAGATATTGTGTCAAAGCATGCATTCTTTATAACAGCAAATTCCACATTATAACAGCAATATATGAGAGTACGACAGTACATTGGATATACAACGTAGCTGTTAAAGAGATGACTATCGGGTATATAATAATATTCATATCATAATTATTATATAATATACACACACACAAAACTATATTGATATAATCAGATACTGCCTCTGTCTCTTCTCAAACTTCACCAGATACAGTCAGATCACAAGCACACATTTTAACAATACACATAGCGAGTACATGTATATTAGTAGCTAAATTTTTTTTTAAAAGATCTATGTTCTGGGATTTTAAGACTTTCTAGGTTGTAGACTCAAATACATGTAGAACACAGGAATACATGTATATCAGGCATGTACATGTAGGCATACACGGTAACTGAAAAACAAACACGGTGACAGTCGGCATTGACAGTATGACAACACAATATGACTGTATAGATTATATTATAATACACCAGTCTTAAACATATACCACCGAGCAACTGTTCTAAACATCTAACAATAGTAATATGTTACAACATTACATTATGTATAATATCAAGGATACGGAACACTATGCATTTTACACTACGTGATTGAATCGTATCAGACCATAACTTTAAAAGTGTCTTACATGCTAGAACTTCCTTTGATAAGTGCAAAGACAACCTTTGAACCTTCGATGTAGTGGATCTCAAATCAACAGCTGATGAAAATGTCACAGTTGGTCGCAGAACACCTTTCCGGGCCATCTTGCATTGCATATATATTATGCAAAATGCCAGTTAACTTAATATTTAGGTCACAAGTTTTTTGGCAACAAAGAAAACAAACTGAAAGGCACATTGTCAAGACTGACACCTTGGGTTATAGATACATGGACCGGTAGACGAAAAGATTGCTATATTGTGTCGACATAATGCACTATTCAAGCATGTATCTATTCAAATTGACACACACAATTTGTAAATGTAAAGCCATGTGTATAGAAATTTAGTGCATGGATTAAAGTTATTACTACATGTATTTACAATTAAATTGGGTAAACAGACGTTGTAATTCAGGAGATGTTTATTTGTAGTCTATGGATTTACAGACTGGCTATGAACGAAAATCTAATGGGTCAAAGGGTGTACTTTTTTACTTGCTAATACTTTGACATGCCTACATGTATATTTTTAATGCCAAAATTTCATTATGAAAGTATTATGTATACATGTACTTAAAGTTAAAATGCAATTTAGAACTTATGATAGCAGATTATATTGTAGGCATACAAACTCATGAAAACAAAAACACTGAACTTTTTTTTGTTTTGAGTTAAAGCATAATTTGATTAATGATTGTTTTACATCAAAAATACATGTATATTGTTCAACAAATATTTTGTGTCACCGGTACTATATTAAAAATCTAGATATAGATCATTAAAAACACATTGCCACCATGCAGGTAGGCCTACATGTATGTATAAAAAATATAGGCCGCTTTCATGTACACCATGTTTCTAAAAATATATATTAATGCTTGCTACTACAGGTGACTGGTCATTATTTTTTTACGAAAACGACATCCCCACCATATGCTCACCTCACCTCACTCCACCTCCCAATACCACAGAGAACCATGTGCACACCCCTGACCAAGAACATGTTTCTCGATCATTAGAACACTATCATAGCAATGTACATGTACATATATATATATAATTATGCCAACAATTGGTGACAAGCCCCCTTTAAGAGCATCAGACGGCCGGATGGATGGACGTCTATACTTGTACAATTGATATAAGCTGTCAGCAGACATTTAAATCCTATAATATCACAGTAAATACTGATAATATACCCATGAAGGTCACAGTGTAATTAATGCACTTGGGATCTACATCCTATACATACATATACAATGCACCAAGCAGATATACACATACTACAATACAAACATACCGGCTAGAATTCTTCCTTTACGTTTACACTTCCACTTTGTTAGACTGGCACGTCGAAAGTCATTCCAATCAAACACCCTCCACTTTGACATATTCAACAATCAGTCTTTAATGAGTATTCATCCATGGTCCACACACATTTTGCATCCACATATCAATGCACATGTACATTGAAGTCTTAGGCTATTTAAAACTTAAGACCTTTTTTCAGAAAACCCGATATTGTTTGATCCACATGCATTAGACTACTTTAAAGTTAGGTGCGTGTGAGAAACAGCTATAGCTCCCAATGCACATCACTGGAACAGAGCACAACTGTAGTAAGTTGTAACATGGTGTAACGGAATTGCATGCATGTGCATTACTAAAGAGGTGAAGGACAACACTAGATTATATTTGTATAAGACAAAGCAGTTTGCAGTTGACATAATAGACAAGCAATTTGTGCCACATGCATGTTACTGTACTGTACATGTATGTTATGTTACTTACGTCTTTGTACATGTACATGTAGGACACCAGTTGGATAACATCAGATAACGTAGATATAATTGCCAGAGTATATTAAACGTGTTATTTGATATTAGCTCAACTTACAAGAGATAAAGTTTGAGCAAATTGAAACAGTTTTGTACTGGCTCAGTTTTTTTTGGTTTGAAAGTGTTGGAGTGCACATGTTCTCTAATTATCAAAATTCTTTTAATGAGGATTTTTTTACGTAATATGTCATAATTTTTGGCCTGCCTTTGTTTGGTATTTTGTTCACTTCAGTTTAGTTTTAATTCACCAAAAAAAATCCATACAAATCACTCTACAGGGTATTTATATAAAAATTGATATATGACATCACCACAATTATACTGTATGGTGATATCAAGCAGTCATCTGATGTTAATTTCGACAATGATTTTGATTTCAGTTCACAATTCATTACATGACTGGCCATATGTGGCAGATATGACCAACATGAATTCATAACTACAATCACAATGAGACATGATTTGCTTAATTGAATATGTCAGAAGAAGAAAGTTGTCATTGAGTCTATTTATAGCTGCAAATATTACCAGTTTGACAGTATGCCACAACTGAATAGATGATATAATATAAACAGATGTTTTTACCTCTCTGAGAGCCGTAAAACATGTGAAATGTAACACTGAAAGCCATATGGTAGAAACATACATACACAATTTATCCTTAGGGACCAAAGTACAGTAACATTTGATATGTTATTATAGTATATACATGTACTTGTACTGGAATCCTACACATTCCATAAAACTATATTCCAGGGTATTGTCATACAGTCAGTCTGTGTATCTTCAGTGCATTAGAGACTCTTCAGTCAGCTGAAGACTTTTCGGATAATTGAAGGATAAAAAAAAAGTTACGTTTAAAAACAAAGTCCACTAGCAGACATTGGTTTCAAAATTACGTTATTTTGACAAAAGTTCTCAAAAGATATAAATGTTGGCTTGTTTATATAACATATCACTGGAACACATTGATTAATCACCGGTTATTGGATGTTAAACACAGGATTCTTTCGACACAGAATGAAATTTACAGAGCCAAAGCTTTTTACATGTTGATGATATACACACATACAACATGTACATGGAATAAACATGTGTGTTTATTTACTCAAAGTGCCCTGAGTTTGGTACAGGGCAACACATATAATTATCCCATATAATACATACATGTACTTGTGTATTTTGATTATTTTGAAATCATAACGAACTATTTTAATACTTATAAATCTGCAGCTGTCAGTAAATACGGTTCATTATACCGGTACATGTATTTCTATAATCTTTAAACTAGTAAAGTACCGGGTACTTGGGATATTGTTTGATTAACCATAGTTTGGACATACATGTACAGTGTATACTGTATAGTCTCATTAATCAATGGAGTATAGGCCTGTAAATGTCTCCCGAGTGGTTTATTAAGACAGCCTAGGTAATGTAATCTAATTTTCTAAAATAACATGTCATATATCCAATCAAAGTAAATCATCTCAATAGAGGTGGGTGCTTGATAATGTTTGACTGTACATGAAATGCTTTACATGGAAGAACAATGAACACTGTAGTAGAGTGTTGAATATAGAGATGGTAAGAATGACAAAAAGTTGCCATTTTAATCAGTTTCAGATGTTATCAACCAAAACATATCACCACAAATGATAGAGGGAAGTCGGGCAAGTTCCCTTGTGAACCTTTCCTAACCCATCCCGAACCCAGTATTGTGGACCAAGAGGGAAAGATAAGATATGAATGCAATTATCTCAATTTTGTTTTAAAAGTATAGATCTGCAACAGGATAACCAACAGATTAACATTTAAGCAGATATAAAATAATTAGTAACATGATGAACTACAGGTAAATAAAATACACCTTGTAAGATTTAGAATTGAAAAAACAGGTGAATTACCCAGACCAGAAGGAAACCCCAACACAAACAGTGAGGTTACAAATGAGATGCACATGGGAATGTTCCCATGCAATGGTTATAATAGGTTACATATGCTACATAGAGGTAGATAAATAGAATCTATATGTAAGACTGGGATCACAAATTAGACAGTGCACAAGGTACATGTATGATTGCCTTGAAGCAGTATGCTGAACAAACCAGCCAACCGAGATTTTAATCTATCATTGAACACTTTTCTTACCAATGTAAACATAAAGTTTGTTTGCTTAATGACGCCACTGGAACACTGATAATAAATCAGTGGTTATTGGATGTCAGATGCATGGTTATATTGACGCATGGTCTCAGAGGAAACCCGCTGTTGCCGCTTCATGGGGTACTCTTACCGAAGAACGGAAAAGGGCCTTTTATGTGCACTATATATCCCAAAGACAGGATAGCACACACCACGGAATTTAATAAACCAGTCGTGTACCACTGGCTGGAACGAAAAAATAGCGCTGTGGAGGGTACATATATGATTGCCGTGAAGCAGTAGGCTCAACAAACCAACCAATTAATCCTAATTTTAATTTACCATTGAACCCTTGTCTTACCAATGTCTTCCGACCCCTTCCTCTCCAGTTTACGCAAGGAAAGGCATGTGATTGCCTGTCATTGTCTCCACATACACATGAAGTATTTCAGGCAAGTGCCAAATCACTCACCTATGATCAAGTTTTTCCTTTTTACGTGTATATTTACGTTACAACTTTCAAAGGTACAGAATTAAAAAATATATTGATTTTAAGTTTATTGAAAACATCTATAATTAAAAATGTTTTTTTTTATTGCATATTAACTGTATTCTCTTGAAGTGCATGTACATGTATGTCCCATTACTATGATACAGGAATGCATTGCATGTTTCTAGATGGGTTGGCGTGGGGTGGACTGGCCCTGTTGTGGGTGGGGACTGGTCCTTTTCGTCGCCCCCTTGGATCTGCTCTTGGCATGCTACAGCAGTCAATGGATATATACCGGTACACATATATACATTCGTATAACCTGACGCGACCAAGCAAGTGTATTGAATGGTAAATATTAGTATTTCAACAGAGAACAGTATAATCCCTAGCTGCATGCTCAAATGATTATAGCAGAGCATGCAGCCAGATCATATGATAACACAATCTGTCAACTGATTCAGCGAACCATACAATCACATTAATATGGCTAACAAGCTGTATAGCAAGCAATGTAAATAACAAATGTATTTACTTTACTCCTAATTTACAGATATTTATAACTGTGTTCACTTTATGAATATGATAGACGTGTATTATGACAAAGAGCCACAATCATAATACCCGGTATTATAACTCCCATTAAGAGTATGAGTATTTGTTATATAATATAACATTTTTATTTTGTGGACAGGATAGTGTTAACAATATTGTTGTGTACTTGTAATAAACTGAATTGAATTGAATTAAAACTAAAAATTATGAACATGTTTTTTGAACCACCTTGGTTCCAGTGACAATAATCGCAGCTATAGGTACAGTATAGGAAGGAATACAGGGTTTCTCTCTCATAATAACACACTTCTTTCCTGGACAGGCAGTTGAGGCAGCTGGACTGAGAGTCCAGGATAGATGCATTTGAAACTCAATTGGATAAAAGCATGTTAACATATTATAGCTAATTACATGTAACTAACTAAAATAAAACCAACCCAGTTATTAAGCACATAAAACAATTTAAAAAAACTATTTATCATGTACATTTGTAAATATTGTATTAGTGTATTGCCAAAACGTTGATTTTACTTACGTTTCTTAGACTTACGAGTCTTCCCTGCTGACGATCTGCGACCAACACATGAAAAAAACTTCATAGTACCAGTATCATCCAAACGAATTCCAACGCTGAGCACACTAATGCTTCATATCAACTTGCTTCCCTCATTGAATGTGGTAAAAGCAATAGGAGTCTACGATATAATATATCATGTAGGTGACACATACCAGAAACACTAGCCAGTTGAAATAGGAAGCAAACAGCTATAAAACCAGGAGTATAGTTTTACAGTTTTAAACACACACAGATAACTCAACAAGAGACAGAAAGAATAGGACGTGTTTGCCCCATCAACGTACAGATCCCCACGTACATGGTAAACAACTTAATTCTAGCTGCACATCTACTATACTGTTTTATCTCCAAACTCCAGACAATTTATGTTTGGCCTGAGCTGTGAAAAGATCAAGTCCCCTGGGCAATACACAAACACATTCTATCCCTGACCAACAAGAATCAGTTAGAAGGACTCCAATAAACAATCTCAGCACACTGCTACAATAAGATCAACTGTTGAATCTCATCACAAGTACAAGTAGTCCAATAACAGATAAGTGTTAATTGTTTTTCCTTTGAAGCAGATAGCAAGATCCATTACAGGTTGTTGCCGCATAATCTACAGATATTACATCCATTTATATTAAGCAGGTGTTATTTTCAGATTGTGTAATGGCCTGTAATAGCCAGTAGTATTTCTTTTGATCTGGATACAGTAATACACAGATCTATACTCCAAGAGCACAGACTGTATTGTGCAGCAATATAACAGTTTTATAACAGATTGTACATGCTCAGTACAGTTGAATTTCTTTTGATCTGGATGTATACAGCGATACACAATTTATATACTACAAGAGCACAGACTGTATTGTACAGCAATATAACAGTTTCTACATGCACAGTACAGTTGAATTTCTTTTGATCTGGATGTATACAGCAATACACAATTTATATACCGGTACTCCAAGTGCACAGACTATTGTACAGCAATATTATAACAGTTTCTACATTACATACAGTACAGTTGAATTTCTTTTGATCTGGATGTATACAGCAATACACAATTTATATACTCCAAAAGCACAGACTGTATTGTGCAGCAATATAACAGTTTCTACATGCACAGTACAGTTGAATTTCTTTTGATCTGGATACAGCATTACACAATTTATATACTCCAAGAGCACAGACTGTATTGTGCAGCAATATAAGTTTCTACATGCACAGTACAGTTGAATTTCTTTTGATCTGGATACAGCAATACACAATCTATCAATCTATATACTCCAAGAGCACAGACTGTATTGTGCAGCAATATAAGTTTTATAACAGTTTCTGTATGTACAGTAGAACGTCTATTGATCCTGACAACAGATTCTGTAGCTCTAGAGGGATAAGTTCAAGTAGATCCACATTCTGTGTTCACGAAGACACAGTCCCTAATGCTCCTTCAACATTCACAGATGCCATTCATTACTAGGTGATCAAAGCTGTCCATACACATTCCAGCCAACACATCAGCACTCACTGAGATAACAATGGCAGGAAGAAATCAACCATCAATCACCACTCTGTATAGTAGTAATATTATTGTTCTTCCACTAAACGGAATCATAAGCACAATTCACCAAACAAAATATATTAATGTTGAATTCAATATGATTGATTATCTTTAAAAACATTTTTGACATTCATTTAGAAGTCGAATATTTAAATACATTAAAGATTAAAGTCCACATAAATCCTTGAGCTTATTCATGACAACTGTATTAACGTGTCATCATTTATCTTCTAAAGTTATAATTTTGTTAATATGCCTCTTCTTAAATTTCTAACAGATGTACATGAAGACTATTCAAGTTTAGATAAGCATTCTCAAAGCATTTCCAAAGTCTTTTAAGTTTTAACTGATAAAAATCATTGTTACATGTATATCTTTGGGGTTTTTTTCCTTTTAAAATTATATTTACATATACAGTGTATATTACAAAATCACTGGAGGGTGGAATCCAACAATGCGTGACCACAGTAAATCCAAGCAGAGGTTGAGATAGTGTGACAGGTGCAAGGGAGAGGCTGGCTGCTTACAAGTTACAGGCTTACACTACAAGACATGGTACAGGTTACACGAATGTGAGGAATTTCATCTATTTGCCAACAATTGGGCCACAGTTAATTTCAAACTGTCAATCTCCTGCTTCAAGACTTCTCCAGGTTAACCCAATACAATAAATGCCTGCCTCAGCTGAAATCTGATCCCAAAAGGAATTACTGAAGTCATTTACATGAACATTTTTATAAACCCAGTCCCCTGCCCATCACCCCAGGGGTGATCAAACGTAACCGGGAACATATTGTAAAATTGTAAATATTCCTGCCTGTACATTTTTGCAATTTATACAAAAATATGAACTCGCTACATGTACCATCACATAGACTACACTTCTTCGAATAACAGCAATGGATCTTTTATGCATATTTTCCCACAGACAGATACCCGGTATGTAATTTTCACATTGCAAAAATATCATTGTTGTCTTGTTACTGGTTATTAGCGCTAGTAATTATTTTAGCGATTGTAATTTAACTCGTTGTTAAATGACGAAAATTACAGACACGAATAATACCTGTTTTGCAGCAAGGGATGTTTTATGTACACTTTCCTACAAACAGGATAGCACACACCACAGGCTTTAAATGTACTTATAGCAGTAATATTCAGTTTTTTTTTATAGTCCATATAAATGACCCAAATCAAGATGAGTATGGGTGAGAATAGCTCTCATAAAACAGAGCTACATTTACATTTTGTATGTGAGAAATTCCTCCTCATTAAATGTATTGTGTTCGAGAAAAAATGTGTTCTATTCAGACATTGTGTATTTCTCTTCTTTATGGCAGTGATTTATACATTTAGTGTACAACTGGACAAACATTGTAACAATGCTATTTGCCAAGGTAAAAAGGTCACGCTCTGTATCATAAACATAGGGTGTAATTATCATAGGATCAGTTGCCACCTGTAAACAATGACTGTTTTGTTTTTACGGAAAAAACCCATTTCTAATTTGAAATCAATTCAAAACAGGTTAAATATACAAAATGCGTTAGATGGATCATGAACAAATGGAATATATAACATACTGAAGAGGGACAGATGACAGATGTGTTTCCTTTCTATCAATGGGAGCAGGATATAGTGCAGCGCAAGAGCGTGACCATTCGCCTGAGGTTCAATAGGTTGAAGGATCAATTCTCCTCAGTGTGCCTGTTGGGTTATTTCCCATTCCAGCCAGTGATCCACAAAGGGTCCATCAAAGGCTACAGGTATGGTACATGTAATAACTTTCTGTTGTATGGAACAAAGTCAGGCATGTGCTTTAAACTAAATACATGTATATATAATTATCCTATAGACGACTAGAAACAGATTATATAAATATTAACTACATAGTCCAAGAACTAGGTGCCACTTCAGACATCAAATATTGATACAATTAAAAAGGATATTACATGTAACTTGCTCATTGCAGTAATCTTATAAGCAGCATGTTTAAAACGCCACCCAGTTCTGCATAAAATTCACACCTCAATTAAGCAGGTTGCTGATCATACATGTACACATTTCCAATATCTCACCAATGGTAATAATTGCACTATACTAAGTTTGTTCACCTAGAACAATCACTCAGAACTTTATTCGGCTAGTTCATGGTTACTGAGCAGGCTGAAAAATGACCGGATTCGCGATGCAATATTTTTTACTCATTTTATAAAAGTGCTAATCAAATTCCAGTAGCTGCTTTTCCAATCTCATCCAGTAGGAATAACTGCTAATCATGATGTTAACAACAAATTGCATCCTGCTGAGCGTACATATACACTGTACAAGTAGAGACAATTCTTCAAAGCACAAATTGAAACAGTGGGAGCCAGACAAGACAAGACATCACGCAACGCTGTACATGTTTTCTTTCACTGATGTCTATCTACCTGGCATTCCAGAAAAACGCTCATAAAACACCACCATTAAGACTTATACTGGAGATATATGCCTCTTTCATTTGTGGTGGCACACAGCCAGGATGAATTATCAGGTGTGAAAATATAGAGGTATGCATCCCTCATGTACAAGGTGGTCTATAATACATGTATGTAAAGACTACCAACAGGTGGTACTGCTCCAAGCTACAATTAAAACGAACACATTTTAGTGCCTGCAGAAAGAAAATAAAGTTTGTTGTTTATGTTAATGATACCACTGGAGAACATTCATTATTATTAGTATTTAATGTATTATGCATATGAGCAAAGATACATGTACTTATTACCCATAATTATGGGCAAAGAGATAGGAGGCAATATTTTGTGATCTGACACATGTGCGATATAAGTCGTTGTGTGACGTCAAACTATTGTGCTACGTCATTTTTGGTGCGTTGTGAAACAGATTTTTTGTTGTTGATGGCTGCCTACAGAATATTTCAATGTAAGATCATTTGTTTGAATAAATAGATGGGTAATAAATAGATGGGTAATAAATAGAATACCAAACTCGTTACTCGGCAATACAGGTTTCCTTGCACTCGTGACTCGATGTCTTCCTTCTCTCGTCAAAGGCTCGCGAATGAAGACATCGCGTCACTCGTACAAGAAAACCTGTACTGCCTCGCAGCTCGTTGAATATTCTATAAATATCCAATGCGTTTGTAGTAGATTAACATGGTCCTTGGAATGTTGCCTGCAATAATTTCACTACGTACAAATTATTTTAGACAAAAGGACACAGTAAGTTAGTATAACATTTTGGATGTCCAGAAACACATAGGATATACACATTATCATTTCATATTGATATTGTAAATAATAATATGCAAGTAAATATTAATTTTAATAACAAGAAATTCTGTATTAGTCATAAATATGTTTCAAATGACATAAAACGCGCACGTACGGTGGGACTGTCCCTTTAACTGTCAATATAAGGTATAATTATTTGATTTGAAGGGCGGAACGTAGTCTAGAGGTAGAATGTCCGCCTGTGGAGGGATAAGTCGAGTGATCGATCCTCCATAGCGCAAATAAATTTATGGGATTTCCCGTTCTAGTCAGTGATACACGTCTGGTTTATCAAATTCCGTGGTGTGTGCTATCCTGTCTATGGGATGGTGCACATAAAATAACCATTTCGGTAAGAGTAGCCCATCAAGCGGCGACATCGGGTTTCCTCTGAGACCAAGTGTCAATATAACCATGCGTCTGACATCCAATAAGCGCTGATTTATAATCTATGTGTTTCTAGTGGCGTCGTTAAATATAACAAACTGCGTGACATCATAGTTATAGCGTTACGTCATAGCGTGACGTCGTTAAATATAACAAACTGCATGACATCATAGTTAGCGTTACGTCATAGCGTGACGTCGTTAAATAAAACAAACTTTACTATAAGGTATAATTATTTGTTTTGTTTCAGACTAGTGTGAAGGCTGAGATTCCATCTAGCGGCGGCCGCAGCAGCTGTCATAGCATCGAGATCCACCACCAACCGGGCCCGTAGCCAAGGGAGTGGCGCAGGTGGGCCAGGTCCCCCCGCATAATATTATCGCCCCCCTGCGCCAGAGAAAAAAAAAGAAAAAAAAACTATATATATAAAATATTATTGTTTTTTTTATATATATATATGCCCCTCCAGTAAACGTTTTCGCACACCCCCCCCCTTGCTCAACCCATCCT
>JAULBR010089493.1:0-12542 GCA_032355825.1 Melanodrymia aurantiaca
ATCCCATTATCTGTGTGTACCGCTAATATAAAACAAACAGTGAAATGTGATCAATATAATTTACCATGACTGAGTAGAAGGAACGTTATTTACATGTTCGTATATAAGCTATATATACTCATGATAGATGGTAAATGGCGCAAGGTCTATATTGTAATGCCACCATGCTTAGGCAGATATTAATGCTCTTTTTGTAACATATTTCTGGCTAATTGAGATTTTTTTATTGTTAAAATTAACATTTACATGTACTTACATTTTATTACTACAACATCGTTTGTAGTAGCTTAATATGGTCCTAGGACTTTTGGACTTTTATCTACAATAATTTGTCACAAAACACATTAAGCTATTATAACCATTTGGTTTACAAGAAACACATTGGATATACATGTACATATATTGATATTGTAAGACATTAAGATGTAAGTAAATGCCAAAGGTACAGTCTCGAGTTTTAAGACATATTTCTGGCTAATAGAGCATTTCTTATTATTATAATTACCATTTGCCTACATCTTATTGCTTACAATATCAATTGTATTATTATTAATATAAGTACATGTACATGTATATATCCTATGCATTTCTGATCATCCAAATTGTTATAGTAGCTTATTCTGTACTTCTATCTAAAATAATTTAGGTATACGCCCAAGGACCATATAACTACATGATTAAAGCAATATGTTTTTAGCGATCAATTTGGACTTACTAATCTCAAACAAATGATAAAATAGCAAAATTTGATTACCTGAACTACGACTATCCACGTTTAAAATGATTAGCCTGCGCATGATTCTGAAGTTGAATTGGAACCTTTAGATGTAAAATAAACACCACACATAACGATGCTGTACTCTTTGTTGTTATATTACTTTGTCGTAAACTAAGTTTATTTATATGTAATTATTGATCTGCAATACTAATCTAACAGGTAATGTTTGTTTATTACTGCTTATACTATAAATTCTAACGAAAAAGACTATGTGGAAGAAATGTACTTTAAAAGGACAACTCTTGAGTTTGAAGATGGATGCCACCAATGCTATTTCTAACTTGTGTCTGGCTATAATAGGGCATTTCTTATTATTAAGATTAATATTTGCTTACATATTATTGCTTACAATATCTATATAATATATATGCTATGTGTTTCTGGTGATCAAAATTGTTATAGTAGCTTAATGTGTACCTTTGTCTAAAGTAATTTATATCGTACTCAGATATTGTATTCAAAAGTCCAATGACTACACTAAGCTACTACAAACGCGTTGGATATACATATAATGCTATTGTAGCCAATAAAATGTATGTAACTGTTAATTTTAATGGTTAGTTAGCTATAACTTTTTTACGTGCTTATATCCAATTAAGATCCAAGCACGTATGTCGTGGCCACGCAGTCCAGCTGCCTCGACGGCAAATCCAGGACAGAAGTTAGTGTTAGTATTATAGAGGAAACCTACTACTCCTAACAAGGGATCTTTTATATGTACTTTCCTACAGACAGGACAGTACATACCACGGCCTTTGCTAAACCAGCTGTGAACACTGGTCGGTGTAAGTACATGTACCCATCAAGCCTTGCGTTGCACTCACTCTGTGTCAGAATTTAACATTAGATGCACACATAATTATGGTGGCATCCGTCTTAAATACGGGAATATATCTTAAAGGGTTTCGTTCGCCAACACTTTCTCGTCGGCATTTTCCATCGATTATAAAGTGTCAAAATGTCGAGATTAAAACGTTTCAGTGAAGAGAAAGAGGAAATTGGCTAGATCCTCTTTTAAAGATGAAATGTCCAATTGAGTTGCTGACCACGCCACTATACGCTGATTTTTTGTGTTTTTAGATTAATGAGCTCGAACGGACGCCTATCCTATATTAATCACATTACGCTTAACACTGTAAAGCCGTTTCCTTCATTTTCTACTATTCACACGTTTTGCCTTAATTAGTTCTAATTTTGTAAACCCTTTTGGGAATAGAAGCAACCGCGACATTAAAATAATTAATAGAAACGTGTTTAACAAGACTACTGTGTTCTAGCAGGGAAGGAGGCGGGGAAAAGGCACTTGAAACTTGTATACACTCGATCTGATTAAAGCTACACATATATTTGGTAAGTAAGGAAACGGCGAGATGGTATGTAGTCATGAATTGCACCCAAATCAGTAATGATTATTATAACAGGCCCGTAGCCATGATTTTGAGATTGGGTGGGAGTTGGGGGTCGTTTAGGGTTATGGTGAGAGGACTCTATATAAACTTCTTTTTTTTTAATATTGAAAAGAAAGTCATCAGTAGGGCGGGGTCGACCGACCCCCGGCACCCGACCCTCCATTGGCTACGAACCTGTGATATCAGGGGTTCCAGAAAGGTGTGTGTATCATGATCCACCGTAAGCACGGCCACTTTATCTGCTATTTTTGCGAAACGATGCAAAAGCGTAAAACATGTCAAAGTAAAGTGTAACATCAGTCACTATCTTTGTGAAATAGCCATAAAACTTCTTGAAAGTGTTTGTCAAACCATGAATGGTATAACCCTAATGAAAAAACTTTTGAGCCAGAAGAACATAATTATTGCTGTTTAAAATCGGTGTTTGACATCCGGACTATTGGTTATCTCAGAAGTTGTGAATTGTAGACACCCCACGCTGGAGCAGATGAAATGATTATTTATAAAATAAATGTAGTGCAGTGGTAACGTATCTTGCTTAAGACTGGTAGGTACTGGGTTCGAATCCCATTCGTAGCATATGGGATTTTTAATCTCAGTACCGACTCCAACCCAGAGCGAGTACTCCGCAAGGCTCAATGGGTAGGTACACTTCCACTTATACCGATCAGTGTTCACAAATGGTTCAACAAAGGCCGGGGTATGTACAATCCTGTCTGAGAAAGTACATATAAAAGATCACTTGCTACTTATCAACAAGGAGTAGCGAGTTTTTTTCTATCATACTAACACTAACTGTTGTCCTTAGACAGGCAGTCGAGGCAGCTGGACTGTGTGGCCATGACAGACGTGCTTGAACCTTAATTGGATATACGTACGTAAATAAGTTATTCAAACAGTTAACTTATTTTTTGTATTTTCCATCTGTCGGATGGGCAGTGCGGGTGTTCACTCGTTAAAGTAATTGATTCGACTTTTTCGTAAATAAAAACGGCAATGAAACTGAAATGAAAAGTATATGAATTATAACGTATTCAAATTTACAACCGTTTCTGAAATGTAAGTATAGGTTTAACTCAATGACTCGCTACCGTATCAAAATAATATTATTTGGAACGCAATGTAACTAAGCAAATATCTTTGTTTTTAGATAAAAATTATATTGGAAACAAATATCAAATATTAAAACATTACAAACAGTACAAAAGTAAAACATTAATAACTATCAATAGGTTTTATATGCTGAACTAAAATACTTTGCTGGGGTTTGGATTTGTTTTCATGGACATAAAAATACCCAGCCAACATTGAATATAAAAGAAAAAATCAATCAGGACTATTTGAAAAACCACTTTAAAACAGAAAGACTGGTTTAACGTTATGTAAAATGCCAAATTATGGAACACTTTTTAACAACGTTCTGGAATTAATTCTTTTGTAAAACCGCAAGTTTTAATTAAATACTTTATATCTTAATCATTTTTTCCCCTTTCTTACCACCATCACATCCCTCGGGATTTTAAACTCTAACTTTGCTTCCAATTAGCAAGTTTCTGCCCTATTCATTTCCCTTGGTACTGTTTAATAGTCATCTATAGTGATCAATACATTTGGGCGAGAATATGAAAAGAATACCATTGGGTCGAACGAGGGACCTGTGGAATTAAAGAAACTAATCAAATTATGCGATCTTAGCTTCGCAGAGACGCATAGATTACCCAAGTCCATTATGATGTATCGTAGCCAGTCGTCAATAAAACATGAGAATCCTGATGATTTCCAACAAACGTCATGATCGTGTGCATGAAGGACGACTCCATCTACTGACATGCAGTGGGGTGACCAGATAGATGTTTCGTGAGCAACGTGGTTGGTATGATGCGGTCGTAATCCTTGCACAACGTCAACGACGTTACGCGAATCGTGTGACATCACTGCTTGTTCCAACTAACTCAATAACTTTAGTTAGATAACTTCCTAACACAGGACAAGGAACCGATCTGAAATGTTTCAGAAATCTTTTTCAAAATGAAGGTGATGCACGTGCGTTTCAACGGCAGACGACACTATATAGTCTTGACCTCAGATGACACCAAGGACGAAAGAAGAGACAAGAATTACAACCTTGTGGGCGAACTTTGTATGCAGATTAATATATTCATCCCTGAAGACAAGACATCATCTATGTAACCAAATGGTTGCATTTTAGGCAAGTTGCTAATATATATGCATGGTTATTTTATCTCTATTTGATACGTTTCTGTGTGATAATTCTTCCCTCCACACGTCAACTTGGCGTGCTGCGTTTCCAATGCTATCTCTCTCGTGTTACGCTTACGAACAATTAATGAGATAATCGTTATTCAAACATTTTATTTATTCAAGAATCTTTGGCATTTAACTTGAAAAAGAAAGTTTTGTTTAAATAAAAATGAGTAGGTGAGGTATCAGAAATGTTAGCAGGATGGGTGGTGAGGCGAGGTGGGATTGATCACAGAATAACATACAAAATGTTTGTTTTTTAACATTTAAATATATTTGTTTAAATTCCACCGGAGATTCCAGCGCACCTCTCCTTGCACACGTGTCTGATCGGTTGTTGTCAAACCGTGATGGAGACATAATCTGTAGCACAGTGCACCATCCCATTAACAGTTCATTTCCTGTAAACAAATGTAAATCATATTTCGTTTTTTCCTAAATTATATATGCCCTAAAATTTGTGTTTGGTTATACAATGTATTTAATATTGATCCATTTACATTTCAATCTATAATATTTCTATACAGTATCTTAAATTTGTTTCCTTTTGTATTAAAAACGCAACATGGTTTTCTAATCGCCTGTGTTTGTTGACTTCTATCCTTTATCGCATGTATGATGATTCACGTAATAACAATCAGTCAGCATATATATATGCATATGTGTGTGTTACTTTAATAAATTCTGGAAAGCCAATGGAAGATTATTTTGGAAAGTAAGTTTATACATTTTAGAAACATAATCTTATAAACCGCATTTTGTTTCCAATAATAATTATTTTAATCATGTAGACAGCTTAAATTGCTAACATGAAAACAGGTCTTTTCGGTTTGTTTTTCGCACAGAATAATACGTTTGAACGTATTAACATATATCTTATTATTATATAATATAACAATAGTGCTATTTTGAATGGTGTGGTAAACACTTTTTTCTTTCATGCACGCATAATTATGCAAGATAAATACATGGTGTAGCTACATGTACTTGTGAGAAACCGATGTGAGACAGGTAGCGGGAAGTATAGTTTAGCGAAATCTTGAACATCTTAAACGTGGGCGACGTCTTAGGATCCATCCTTCTCAGTAGACTGGTTAGGGTATTTCTCGTTCCAACCAGTGATCCATAACTGTACATCATGTATACGCTTACTGGTTTGAAAAAATGGGTATCCCACACTCGGTACATAATCTGACATCTGGGATGAAGAACATTTTCTTAAACTAACTATGTAATACATTGACTTCGAACCGATTGTTTGACAGAACACATCATAAACACGGTTAATTCGACGTTCTTTTCGTTTAAGAACGACTGGGTTGGCTGAGCGGTTTTGGTGTTGGACTGTCAATCGCCATCGAATCGGTGCGGTAGATTTGAATCCCACTTAAAAATACTCCCGAGTTTTAAGACGGGTGCCACTGTACGTGCGCATCTAATACTATTTGTACCATGTTTCTGGCTAATAAGAGCATTTCTTATTACATGTATTAAAATTAACATTTACTTACCCTACATCTTATTGCTTACAACACTAACATATGGATATCCTATGTCTTTCCTATAATCCAAATTGTTATACAGTGTATAGTTGCTTAATGTAAACTATTGTTTAAAAATAATTTGTATCGTATTAAATTATTGTACACAAAAGCCCAAGGACCATATACCAAGCTACTAGATATACATATACATTCTATATTGATATTGTAAGTTACACAATGTAAGTAAATGTTAATATTAATAGATAAAAACGCTCTATTATAAAGAAACTTGTTACAAATATCATTAGATGCGCACGTACGGTGGCACCCGTCTTAAAACCAGTGAGTTTGCCTTTAAGCACATACATTCTGTACGTGTTTTACTTTATCCTATAAATTTGGTATTTCACTGCCCGAAATATATACTCTGAAGAGCTGCAGTAAATAAACAGTTACTTCGATTATTTTTGTTGTCTGTTGTTTGCTATTTATCAAAATACAGATGAGTATTCTCTTGATTAAAATGTTTGCCGAGTGTAGCATCTTCCATTGATAGACGAACTAAAAAACACTTACGTTAAAGACAAATATATATATTCTGTTACAAGTACATTTACATGACAAACACAGTTGACAGACATTACAAGACTGACTTGACATGGGATCTCGTGAGAGCTTACCACGAGACCTCGGGAGACTGCATTGTACCAAGTTGTAGTAATAAGTAGTTATAATATAAGGGAGTAGCTAATTGTACATGATTCTAAATGGAGATATTACATTCCTCCCTTCCAGTTCACTGTTACTGTGAATTACACAAAAAACACAGAAATTATTGTCCTTGCTTCATTGTTCATAAAAGTTAAAGTGAACTGTCAATTATATTTTATCTGCTAATTCAGAATGTTCAGTGTTCAACACAATGTTCTTATTTCCTGTTAACCAAACATTTAACAAAATTTGTTTACACAGAACATTAAACTAATGAGGAACTACGTGCCCCTCGCAATAGACCAAGGGATTATTGTGCCCTTTTTCACACTGGTCATTGCATATCCATGTATGCTTACACAAAACATTTAACAAATATGTTTACACAAAACATTTAACAAATATGTTTACACGAAACATTAACTGCCTTAAACACAGCTATACTGAGGAACTACATGCCCCTCGCAATAGACCAAGGGATTATTGTGCCCTTTTTCACAGGTCATTGCATATGTACCCTATTTAACAAAATCTCTTAGATGTGTGGGCAAACGCCTTTCACGAACAGGATAACGTCTCTCTTGCATAATAGGAGTGCTAACTACCGGGCTTTGAGCTACTGGCACAGAATTTGGTATAGCTTCTGATGAAGATGCAGTTTCAATAACATCATTGGAAATATTGTTCCGTTCAGTCACAATTAAAGGAATAGGTGACTGTGCTTGTACATCAGGTAGTATTTCTTGAATCTGTTCAGACACACAACTCGGAAGCTGATTATCATCGAGATCTGTTCGACACCGTACATGGTCTTGATGACGACGGATGACACGATGATCATGATCTAACTCGACCCGATATGATATTGGTCCAGATTTTTCCACAATAACACCGGATACCCATTCAGGTTTTCCACTAAAATTTCGAATATACACATGTTCATGAATTCCGAAATTTCGAACACGCGAATGTTGATCATGAGTTTTCTTTTGATACTGTTGTCTCCGTTGTACTTTCTGTGACAAGTTCGGATGTAACAAATCTAAATGACTGCGAAGTTGTCGACCCATCAACAGTTGAGCTGGTGATTGTCCAGTTGTACCTTGTGGAGCATTCCGATAGCTTAGCAAAAAACGAGCCAATTTCGTTTTAAGACTTCCTTCCTTCATTTTGTTAAAACTTGTTTTAAACGTCTGTACTGCCCTCTCAGCCAAACCGTTCGACGCTGGATGATAGGGAGCTGAGGTTACATGTTGAATTCCATTTCTTTCACAAAATCCTTTGAATTCCATACTTGTGAATGATGTACCATTATCACTCACAATGACTTCTGGCAATCCATGATTACTAAATGAAATGCGTAACATGTCCATTGTAGTTTGAGAATTTGTAGATGCTACAGGATATATGTCCAACCATTTAGAATGAGCATCCACAATTATGAGCCACATTTGATTGTGAAATGGTCCTGCATGATCCACATGAATTCTTGACCATGGTCGTTCTGGCCACTCCCATGGATGAAGTGGAGCCTTAGCAGGAGATTTTTGACTTAATTGACATGTGTGACATAACCTCACTGTCTCTTCAATTTCTTGATCCATTTTTGGCCACCAAATCAAGCTTCTAGCCAATCCTTTCATTTTAGTCATTCCAGGATGAGTTGTATGAAGTTCTTTCAGTACTCTCTCTCGTCCATGAGGTGGAACAATTATTCTTGATCCCCAGAGCAAACATCCATCTTGTGTACTGATTTCATCTTTACGTCTGAAATACGATTGCAATTCATCGTGTGTACAAATGTTTGGCCACCCTCTCAGGGTATATAGCAAAACTTTGGATAAAATTGGATCCGAACGTGTCCACATTTTTATTTGTTTAACATCAAGTGGGGTTGATTCCAAACGTTCCAACATGAAAATTACCTCCCCTGGCAAAGGAACTGTTTCAGGAAAAGTAGGTAACGGTAATCTACTAAGTGCATCACTATTTTCATTTTCTTTGCCACTTTTGTATTCTAACCGATAGTCATATGCTGCTAACGTCAAAGCCCAACGCTGTAGACGTGCAGATGCCAATGATGGTATACTCTTGTACTCGCCAAGAAGACCAAGCAAAGGTTTATGATCAGTTGTGATCTTAAAACTTCTGCCGTACAGATATTGATGGAATTTCTTAACTCCAAATACCACTGCTAATCCTTCTTTATCTAGCTGTGAATAGTTTTTTTCAGCTGGAGCAAGTGTTCTCGAAGCAAATCCAATTGGTCTCTCATCACCATTCTCCATCACATGAGATAATATTGCACCAACTCCGTAAGGAGATGCGTCGCATGACAAAATCAATTGTTTCTCTAGATCATAATGTACCAATAAAGTATCTGAACATAGCAAACGTTTAGACGAATCAAATGCTTGTTGTTGTCTGGACTTCCAAATCCAAACAGTATCCTTTTTTAGCAAATCATATAGCGGAACTAACATCGATGACAAGTTTGGAAGATACCTGTGGTAGTAGTTGATTAAACCAAGGTAGGCTTTCAACTCTGTAATATTTGTAGGTAAAGGAGCATCATGAACAGCTTTAACTTTGGCTTCACATGGCTGAATACCTTGTTCACTGATTACATGTCCCAGTACAATCATTTTCTCTTTCATGAACTGACATTTGCTTCTTTTCAAACGTAAACCTGACTGTGAAAGTTTCTCCAAAACTTTAGACAAGTTTTCCAAATGCTCATTATCATTTGCACCTGTTATTATCAAATTGTCCAAGTATGCACCAACATTTGGTATGCCTTGAAACAAACATTCCATGGTACGTTGAAAAATTCCTGGAGATGATGAAACGCCATATGGAAGACGCTGATAACGATAGAGTCCCCTATGTGTATTTATTGTTACATATTCACATGAAACATCATCTAGTACTATTTGTTCATAAGCATGACTCAAATCAAGTTCAGTGTACTTCTTTCCCCCGCCTAGCTTAGCGTACAGATCATCCACCTTTGGAATAGGATAAGAATCCACTTTACATGCTTTATTGATTGTCATTTTATAGTCACCACAAATTCTTACTGTAGAATCAGATTTCACAATTGGAACAATTGGTGTAGCCCAATCTGAAAATTCCACCTGCTTGATAGTCCCTTGAGCTTCTAATCGCTCTAATTCAGCTTCAATTCCCTCACGTAGTGCATACGGAACTGAACGACTTTTCAAAAACACTGGTGTGACACCTTCATTTAGGTAAATTGTAGCTTTTTTTCCTTTCAAAGCACCAAGTTCATCTTTAAACAAATCATCATATTTCTGAAGAAGTTCATTCAATGCAGTATGATCTGTTGATGAAACTTTATTTATGCCAAATTTGTGTTGAATTTTTTCCCAATCCAATCGAATCTCATGTAACCAATTTCTACCAATTAAGTTTGGACCATGAGTAACTACCAACAATGGCAATATTTTTTCTTGATTCTGATATTGAACAGAAACATCAATCACTCCAAGTGGAATGATTTTCTCACCTGTGAAAGTACGTAATATAGCTTTGGATTTTCTCAATGGAGAATTAATTTCCAACAACCGAAACGTGTCTTCATTGATCACAGAAACGGATGCGCCAGTGTCAATTTCCATATCAATTTTTTGACCTTGTATAATGAATAATTCTTGTATTTGAGAAGATTTCTTACCCTCAAGTGTATACATAGAATAACATTCTTCTTCCTCGACTTCATCTTGAAGTACATGAGTTTTGGAATTAAATTTTCTTGAAGTCTGCTGCCATTTGTTTGATTTTGTTGAACTACTTTGACCGTATTGTTTTGATCTACAAACTGGTTTAATGTGACCTTTTTTACCACAATGATTACAAGTTGCATTTTTAAACCAACATTCATCCGGATTATGTTTTCTACCACATCGAAAACAAACAGTTTCTTGTGTCTTTGATCTGTCAAAATTACGTTTTTGCAATTTATGAACAGTGGAAACATTTGTTGAATTAGCATGAGATGTCTGAGAAATATCATGAACATTTCTTGCTGCAGTTTCCATAGCTAATGCTGTATCTAAAGCTGTTTTGAAAGTTAAGTTAGCATCTTGTAACAAACGTTGTTGAATTCTGTCATTGTTTATTCCTGCTACCAGTCTATCACGTAGATTGTCATTTAACTGTGCACCGTACTCACATTTCGCTGCAATGCTGCGTAGTTCACTCACAAATGCAGATACTAATTCTTCATTTCGTCGCAAACGTGTGTTGAATTTACATCTTTGAACAATAATATTTGGTTTTGGACACAAATGATCTTGAATTAATTTTGCTAACTGCGCGTATGTTTTATCACCTGGAAGTTCCGGAACACACAAGTTATGCATTAATTCATAAGTTTCAGCACCAACGACACTCAAAAGAATAGATTTCTTTTTATGCGCATTGTCAATTTCGTTTGCATCAAAATAATGACCTAAACGTTCAACATATTGAGTCCAATCATCTTTCAAATTAAATTCACTTATCTTGCCGTAAGTCGCCATTTGCAAAAAATCTTCGCAATGCGTGGAACATGCGCTATGTCACGTGACTTGAAATTGTTTTTCCCCCGAAAAATGTTTCACTTCAATTTAATCGAAGAAAGTTAATTATTTCTATGCACAAATTCTGTTCCACATCCTCGTCGCCAATTTGTAGCATCTTCCATTGATAGACGAACTAAAAAACACTTACGTTAAAGACAAATATATATATTCTGTTACAAGTACATTTACATGACAAACACAGTTGACAGACATTACAAGACTGACTTGACATGGGATCTCGTGAGAGCTTACCACGAGACCTCGGGAGACTGCATTGTACCAAGTTGTAGTAATAAGTAGTTATAATATAAGGGAGTAGCTAATTGTACATGATTCTAAATGGAGATATTACAGTACTGTAAACCGTATTAATATTGTGACGTGTTTTCTTGGCGAATACGTCCCTAGGCACCTTATTACAAGCACATTATAAGTGGGAAAATTACGCGTGCTCATAAAATTTCCCAAATTGAGATTGGGTGCGAGCTACGCAAAAATTAAACGCATGCAAAATATTCACGGTTTTAAGTAATAATTATGGGATATATTGAGTCATAAATTGATGTTTTATTCACATGTTAAATTTGTTATCATTATTATGTCTATAAAAAGTACACATGTTTATTTTATAACAATGTTTTATATGTAAATTTTAAGTTTCCTTTTATGCCAGGGTTCAAGGTTGACAGGTCTTTCTATAGTATTTGATGTATTAATTTTACCCTGTAGTAAACATGTGGTTAGTGATGCTGTTAGCTTAGCTTAGACCATACAAATAGGTGTGTTTTAAGGTAATCCTAAATATACCTATCCTAATTTTACCCCCTACTCAAAAATTTATTGTAAAATTGAAAACACAAAAATGTTGTTTATTATTATTATTGAAATTTTTTATAAAAATAAAATATATGTATTTAAAGCCAATGGAATGTATTATCTTGCTTATTTTAGCAATAAAATGTTTTGAGTTGGGGCAGGAGATGGGAAGGGTTGACATGTACCTTAAAATCACCTATTGCATTTTTGGCCTAATTTCCCCAATCCCGTCCTATCAGCTATAGGGGACAAGTGAGAAATCCTGGATAAATCTCTAATGAGATACCTTCCTCATTTATCTACAATGTACCCTGAGCAAACAGCCAATAGGTGGCGCTTATGATGAAGGTCATCAGTCCCATCGTCTGCTTTCAGTTTTAACAGTGTTGCGTAGTTAAGCAAGGGAACAAGATCATGCAGTCGTGTTGTTGTGTCCCTGGTTGGAGATCATGTAAACTTACCGCTCAATCAAGTCCATTTTGCGCCCAGATAGCCT
>JAULBR010089504.1:0-12539 GCA_032355825.1 Melanodrymia aurantiaca
GTAATATACAAAACAGGTTATTTAAACACAATTATTACAAGTGAAAGAGATAATATATTCTAAGGGTAAATATTTCCCGAATTATAAATTTAACATATACTGCTTTAGCCTATATTTGAAAATAGAAACATTTGAAGATAGATTTCAGTATTTCAGGATCTTCAATAGTTTACCCATTAGCAAGGTTTACTAATTGTTTGATGGGAAATTAACCAGAGCTGAATACATTCTTGCTGGTGAGTTGAACTCCAGCTCCGTGGCGTTCTGCTATTGTAAACCAAGATGTGCCACCGAGCAGGCATTCTGGGATACTCTCTGGGCTACTCACCGAGAGACCACGATGGGTATTAATATCCCCACCGGTGAACCGATGTGCCACCGAGCAGGCATTCTGGGATACCATCATGGGCTACTCACCGAGAGACCACAATGGGTATTAATATCCCCACCGGTGAACCGAATAAACAGTTGATCTGACACTACTGTCACCGTTTGACTGGAATCAACATCTTCACTTGATTGTTATGAAATTGGATTATTCTCAAAAGTTATCTAATTATTGGTGTTGACAGGCATGTTTATATACATATGTCTGATAGACAGAATGGTCTGTCTGTAGCGTTCCTTGCGCCATTTCTGCCACAACTTGTGTTACTAATCCCTGGGCTTCGATTTACTGAGAATGTTGTTATCGGGCGAAAAACATTTATAACAGGTTACAAGACCACACAGTTAATGTTTTGCCCAACATAATTTGTTAAGTTTGATGTTTATACCAAAATAAATCCATTGCAGCTAAGAGTTATTAGAGTCTAAATCCATTTAATCGGTTGGTTTAAATATCCTTTTTGCAAACACTCAAGGTCTTATGTAAGTTTGGTCGCCATGGCTGAATTTCAATAAATTAATCTACATGTACACATGTACCTGTTTCCGTTTGCTCTGTGCAGGTTTATTATCGCAAAAAAACAAACATGAAAGTGCTATAATATGAAACAGTGCATCTTGAAAAGGATATAGGTCGAGATATTTCACGAATATAAGTGATATTTCCAGTGTTGGCAGTTGTAGGTTAAGCTAATAAGTTTGGAACTAACATTTCTCTTCAGGCAAGACAATGGTTGGAGTTGATTCTGAGGAGGAAATAAGCAAGGAAGAACCCACATTTTGTTCTTTGTGGAATTGGGTCAAGACAATATGTTGCAAAAATAGCTTGATGAAAACATGTTTTTTTGATATTCATATTTTGATGTTTGTTTTACAAAAGTGCATGCAAGTAATATTGTAAAGGGCCAAATGGCGTTTAAAGTACGGTTTTAAATATAGAATTAGATTGATCACATCTTTATGTCTTTCTCAATGACACAAACATTAGTTAAAACAGTGCTATATAAAACCTCTACATTAACAACACCATTTTCACTGTCCTTCTAAAACAGGTTGGTGTAATCAAATTTGAACTTTTTTTATTTTAATGAGAATTAAAGAACACTTATGTACACATTGGGTTTCAAACCTACTGCACCGATTTGCATGGCACTCGACAGTCCAAATGCTCAGCGAAGCAGTCGGTGTTGAAAAAGAATACCAGTTCAGCCGTGTTTATGATGTCATGTTTGGCATATCTTTACAAGTACACAATATATACCAGTATCTATTTTTCACAGTATGCACTTTATCTTTAAAATTGCCATCGCAATGCTGTGTTAAAACTAAGTGCCGTCATAAAATTGTCTGAATGTGGAAAGGTGTTTAAAAATAGTGAACCTTAATGCATGATACCTTGGTAAGAGCATCTACATAAAAGCATTATCACTTCACAGAATCACTAAACAGTGAGCAGTTTACAACCTCTAGCCAGACTGTCTTGCATCCAGCCTCTCCATTGTGTTACTGGAGCACTGTATTCTTCACAAATGCTGTTATAATTTAGGATCGGAACAGCTTTTTAAGTAGTAAATAAATCTATGTATCTGTGATGTTACTTATCACTGGAAGTGTGTATATTGTGAATGAAGCTGAAGTCGGGAGTAATATATTCACACTATTATTCCCTCCAGAAGCCGAAGATCAGTCTTTATGTCGTTATCAGATTGAAGGTTTTGTTTCAATCTTGATAACATTGTCAGCAAATGTTTGAGAATAAATTATGGCAGTCATTATGTGTGTTTTTTTTCTCCTTCTTTTTATCACTGATGCACTGAAGGGTTAGCGTATGGAGAAAAACCAGATGTGTTTTTCTTTTTTTTCTTCCATCATGGTGTTGTGTTTAATAGTGTTCCTGGTTGAAAGGTGTTTGAAAAAAAGGCCGTGAGTGTTGCAATGGGTGATTGATAGCAACAGACTGATGACAATAAGAGGTCCCCAAGGTGCTGGTGCTTTGTGAAGAAGTCAACACACAAATGTGTGCTTGTCAGATGCTTATCCGTGGCTGCTTTGCTATACGAGCATGATGTGTCTGTTCCATATGTCACCAAACTATATAGATATAAGCCTGTCTGTGTAAGATGATATACATGCTCCATTGCTGTATTGATATGCTTAAAAGTTAAAAAGAATCAGGATCACTTGACTAAGGCATGAAGCTAGTTACACACAAATTAATTTGCATATAAACAAAAATGAAAGTACTGTTCTTGTTTATCAACATAATTGCATACATTTATTATGATTATAAACAGAAATTATTAAAATGTCGTATTACATCAAATTGCTCAGTTTACGATGTACGAATTGATCGTCGAAACATGCACCTGGATAGTTGGAACATTTCTACAGTCACGCTGTTGTCTGGAGATGCAGTGGAGTGAAACCAGACAGGAAAAGTCGTGATTGAGAGTCTTTAAGCAATATTTATTCCGTCAATATATGATAGGCAGTGGGATTGGTTAACACGCTTATAAAGACTGTTGAGACCTCTATTTTTCAAATTTTATGGGCACATTTTTTTATTCAACATGGCTATTATTTGGAAAGTGTAGCCTATGTGGTAGCAGCAGATTTCCTCTGCAACCAAGTGTCAATATAGCCGTGCATTTGACATCCAAAAACTGCTGATTAATAATCAATCGGTGGGTTTTCCAATACTCCACACCATGATGTGCTATATTAATACTTCTGTACTTTATTAACAATGAGATTGCGTGTATTTTCGGTTTGTCACTCAATGATTGAGAGTTCTGATGACCACTGCTTTAGTCTTTAAGACATGATAGCTGTGGGCTTTCTAACACTCTGCACCATGATGTGCCATGTTACTTCTCCTGTACATTATTGATAGCTCGCCATCCCCAAGAGCCTACACATGACTTGATTGACCCTGAAGGCTGCTGCAGTCAATAAACAAATATTGAGTTAGATTTGCCAACCATTGTTCGTCCTTTAAAACTATTGGATGACTGCCATTAAATATATCTTTCGTTGTTTTGTGTCCATTGATGTGAAGCTGAAATTCTGAAATAATGACTTTAACGATACATCCATGAATGGGTCATAACTAATCCAATGTGTACCACAGTGAACGGAGATGGTGTCATGCAGTTTTAACTGATCCAAAGTGCACGATATTCTCAAGGGAATATTGGTCATGTAATGATCAATTCATGTAGCAAACATTTTTACAAAGGATACTTAAAAGTGATTTAGAGGATACTTGAGGATGTTGCAGTTAGCCAGAACCATTTCTATGCACCCTTGAAGTTTCATTTGTGGTACAATATATTTTATTCCATTCCAACCAGTTCTTCATTAATGGTGTTTGAATGGCTGTGGTACTTATAGCACCATCTTTGGGAAAAAAACACTTTCTTTCTGTAGACACCAAACAGATTTTATTAAAATAATCTTGAATGTTAAGCAAGTTATCTTTCTTATGGCTTACCATAGCAATTTATTTTTATATCACTGCTTCAACATACTGAAGTAAAACATCCCAAGTTGGATGAAATATATACTTTTAGTATTTATTCAAATAAGATTAGGATGAAACCATTGCGAGATCCTAAAACAAGCATTTTTAAATCATTGCCAAATTTTGACAAGAATAATTTCAAGTTTAATTGAGTAATTTCAGAATGTGTGTGTAATCGCTCAGATACAAATCTGGATTGATAAGCATATTAACATGACTGATAGTATGCCAATACCTCTAACTATTAAGAGGTTCTGCTTACTGAAACCTCAGCATGAGGTCCCACTGGAACCTGCAGTCTCAATCCTCATATATACACATCTAGATGCACTTGAACTAGAGAACAGATATACTTCATATTCGGTTTTAGATTTCTGGTCAGCATTGCTTGTCATGTGTCAGTAGGCCCCTGCAGTGTTAATCACATGCTTTATCACTAGTGGCTTTTTTCACTCCTGCAGAGTTGTCAGGTCACCCCAAATTTCACTTTCTTCATTTATAAATATTTGCTTGCATCTAGCAATCTAGAATTACTGTAATTATTATTGTGCACCTCAGTGTTATGCCTGTTCCAAGTTGCAGCATTGCGATATTGCACAATGGCAGCATGCATAATGATGTTCTGTAAGTGGTCTTCAGAAGTACAGTGACAGATGCAAGAACAACATTAATTTTAAAGGTTTTATCTCACCAGAAATCTTGAAAAGAAAATTATCTTAAGTATTATTTGACCCATAGATTCCATGTTGGTCTTTCACCATGTTAAATCAACATTGTAATGATTTTTAATCACTGATGTTTTATTCCTGGGATGATTAGAATCCTTCTTTAAATAATATATTTCCCTAATATTTTTATTTTACTTTGCCCCGACACCCATTCAATTGTGATTTTATGTTCAAGAAAAGTTACTCAGTTTTAAATAGTTTTTAAATTGACTATAAGAAAATGATCAAATCTGGTGCTTTAAAATACATGTATTAACTATTTTAGTTCTCAAATTGTTTCCTATCAGAAAATGTTAATGCCTGATACCTTTTAATTGAAAACCATGTGTACATTGCAAGGATATCTGTTTGCTAAGATGAGAACATCGTGGTTCTATAATGGTTCCCCAAACCGGGCTCATATCAGCAAGAGATAATTATGAGGACTGTTTTCAACAGAGCAGATTAAATTCTACATTTATTCTGACCTAGACCAATATTCGCTGCCCTTTAGTTACCTCCAAGTTGTAACAGATAATACTAACTTCTCAACAAACAACTATGTTTAACTTTTTTTGGTCTGATCATCTACCTGTCAGTGTTATCAAGTTCGCCTGACAAAGTACAGACAGCCATTCATATATCTGTTCATCATTTGCTATGGACCTGTCATGCATCTAGATTGGTGCTTTGGATTAATATAGAAACTGAAATGATGATAGCTTCGTCTGAGAAATCAACAAGAGGGAAATAAAATAAAAATAACTTTAGAACATTATGTGACAAAAAGTTGATATTTAGTAGTTTTGCATCTTTTTACAATGTTGTAAGTGTACAAATTAACTTTAAAATTTTCTTCTTTTTTTTACCAAATAATTTTATTCGCCTTATATCAAAGAAAGCTGGAGCAAGGATAAATACATTTATATTAACAATAAGAAGGTAATTCATGCCATTTGCTTAAAATACTGTACATTTATTTTATTTTTATAAATAATTATTATGTTTATAATAAAAAAAGAAAAAACATTTGGAATTGCCATGCCCATGTGATAAAAAGAATTCACGACATGGCATAGTAATAAAAAAAAACCATCCTAATAACTTAAAAACTGCTATAGTTTTATAATTATATCTGAATGCTGGCTTTATCTAATGGCTATCCACAGAGTGGACAGAGGCTAGTGGGCTTGAGGCTAGTGGGCTTGAGGCCAGTGGACCAGAGGTCAGCCTGATTATCTGGTTTGTCACTATATCATTGGCTATGAGGAAGCTGGACCAGTTGCAACACCTCCAGTGTGATAGGTGAAATGATGTGATAAGCATACATAGTATTCCCTATCTTCATCTCCAGCAAATAAATGATCTGTCAAGACCAATTTTGCAAACACTCGAGCAGAATTATTTTTGTGAGTGTTATAACCAGCCCTGGTGCCAAGCTGGTCTGCTCTGCCATCTTGAAGGAAGGGGGCTTTATTGATGTGGAAACAATGCCAAACAGTGGAGCCACCTGGGGATCTAGTTAACATGCAGCTTGTTGTCATCATTAAGAAAGGCTAATGACATGAACAAAATATTATATCTGCAATTGGTGTCTGTTTCAGAAATTAATTAAATTCGTGCTCCATCCTCCTGCATTGTCTAATAATGATTTATTGCATGAAACTCCAATATCATTAATTTTAGATTTTTGGCAGCCATTCGAAAATCATAGATGGACTCTGCATAAAAAATGTACACACTTATTTTGTTATTTATAATATGTTTTGTGAACTGTTAATAAAAATAATTTAAATACTAAACCAAATCTTGAAATCGATTCAAGCTTATATTTATTGGCCTACATTTTCAATGTAAATGTGAAGAGAAACAAAATGGAAAAAAGGAAATATATATTGTAATTTCATGCAGACCTGTCTGTATAAGATAGCTATGTAATGGAAATATATGGACTGATTCACCTAAATTAATAGGTTCTGCAACAAATGATGGAAGTAGCGCACTACATATATTGTATATTAAGTTAGATTTATGATGGCTTTGAGCGTAGTCTCGGACTACATATATTGTATATTAAGTTAGATTTATGATGGCTTTGAGCGTAGTCTCAGCGACTGCTTCCATGACTGTAATTAAGGCAAAGTCATTATCTCGGCTAACACGAACCCAACCAACATGATCTGAATACACCTGATTAGATCGGCACACTGATAAATATCCTGGTAAGCTCACCACGACTGCCATCTTCACTGGTCAGCAGTACATTACTCACCATAGTTGATGATCAGATACATAACCATTCATCAGAAGTGTGTTTGATGGATGCTGCAAACCATCATTTGACCAGACAGTTGTAACCGTCGAGGAATGAACTGGTACACAAATGTAAATGAGGAAAGGATTAATAATGATCTGTTCCAATGCATGGGGGTGATAAACTGCTGCAAGTTCAGACATCCCAGGACACCCATTGTAAGAATTATGATCTATCCCTGATTCCTTCAGCTTCATGGGAGATCTATCATTGTCTGACAGGTTGATGTAAATCATGACTGATTAGACCATTGCTGATTATTACTTCCCAACCATTCTGTCAATACATAGATCTATCTTTGTAGCATTTGTGTCTTTCTCTGCGATTCATCCATCTTATTGATATCTGTGTCTATTTAGTTGTCCTTTTATCTCTTTTTTCTATCTATTAATGCATTTCAGAGATCAAAGAGTTTCTGATTTATTAATTCTGAAATGGTTCATGCAGATTACAAAATACTTGTAGTGATAAAACTTGTGTGCTATAATTTCTTTAATTCTGGCTGTGATACTTTGCAACATTGCTGCCCTCCAATTATCCACTCACTTTTTTACTTGGAAGCAAATTTCTTGTTTGAAGATCTCTAGTAACAATGTCTTTTTTACTGTGGTAACTATGGTTTCATTTTTACCCCAGGATGAGAATGATTTCCAAAAAGGGAGATCATCCAAAGAAATTGTTTTTGGTACAAATCAGCATTAGAATGATTATTCTAGTCAATATGTGTGGAAAAGAATGGATAATCAATGCAGTTAAAAACAATTACTAAAATATTTCGTTTGTAACACTAATTCCTCATATATGAAATTTTGAATGTATATTTTTTCCATTTTCACATATTGTAAAACTGTTCATTTGTTTTTATCTGCAATGTATATTGATTGCTATTTTTTTTAATGTCTTTTCAGGTAAGTTATGCTCTGCTGTGTAATCGACAAGAGTTGATGTACTTGTAGCCTGAGTTGTAGGTGTCATTCTGACAGGTGACCAGCACAATCTGGTGCATCAAGTAAACTTTTTCATTTCATTACTTTGTAGTGAGATATTGTTAGTTTTAAAAAAATGCAATAACCATTGGCAATAAATGGATCTGGGGTGGTATTTATCAAACAACTTTAAGTTTTTCTTGAGTTTTGACTTAAGTTTCATTAAATTGAATAAGGTAAGACAACAACATAGGCTTAAGTTTTTGTAGAATTCTTGAGACACCTCAGGAGGAAACTTAAGACTTAGATCAAAAACGTCCAAAACTTATGTCTATATAGGGGTTGTTTTTTTCTCACAACTTATATCACAATCTTAGAGACTTACGTTTTTTTCTTAGACGTAAGTCTTATTTCTGATTTAAGTCAATTAGTGCTTATTAATAAACAATACTGTTTCAAATAAGCTACGGAAATAAACAATATTAAAACTTTAATCACATACATGTAGTACTAGTAGTGATGGTGATAAAAGATGGAATGAAGGATCTGAGCTTGCAGCAGCCATGACAGACCGGGAACTGGGTTGCCAAGCTGTGCAATCTCCAACATCCTAATCAATTAACTGGAACTATCAAGTACCATTGTCATATCTTACACAGCACATAGAAGCCAAGTCCTACTATCTTTATGTCTACTTACAGAGATTATTTCTAGATTAGTTTGAGATTCATGGACTTGTTGCCACAGAAACAACATGCAGGATGGAAGAGGGAATTAACAGCTCTGTTGTTGTTGAATAACTTGACTGTTGTCTTGAATAACAACTATTACCATGTCCTGTTTAGCTTCATGCTTCTTTCTAAGGATGTGTCCTTCAAGGCATTTGTACAATAATAGACCCAAGGGTATTGTTTAATGTTAGCAGCACCTGTGAAAACAGCAGCAGTCACTAGGTCTCACAGGACATTTTCTCTAAGAAAGATAAGAGAATAGTTAAATAAGATATGATTATTATATGTTGTAATACTTGCATCTGTATATAAATATGTGTTAGAATTATAACATGGATGTCAAACCGAGTGCTTGATAGTACAAATCATAAAGACGGCTAAATTGGCTTTTTTGTTTAAGAATGACATTTCGCCACAAGTTGATGGTTCTGGACTCTCAAATGCCATGTGAATAGGTGCAATAGGTTCGAATCCCACTTGTGCACTAAGTGGTTTTTTTCTTTTGTTGAGATTGTAAAAATGTATTTTTGAGATTTAAGTACTTTATATCTTCACCCATAAGTCATGTTTTCAAGCATAAAAGTGGTTGACTTTAACAGAGAAAAGGCATTTATACAGTTTTGGCAGTATATTTCTATGTCAAAGGGACATTAAGCCTAAAATGGATTGGTACTATAAGATCATGGTAACTGTTACTGTTAGAGGGAATCACGACCAGTGTGATCATGTGACAACCAAGTCAAGCATGTTATTAGACAAATCATTTGCATATAAACCGAATAGAAAACATGCACTGTCCTTGTTTGCAGACATTTATTATATTATAATTATAAACATTAACAGAAATGTCAAGTTATGATATTACATAAAATTGACTTGTTTGTGTCGTACGGACAGTCTATCTATTATATACAATCTGTTCCCAATGAGGAATGTTGGTGGCAATGAACTTTATTGTTTTGGATAAATAGATGGAAAAACAGATTTAGGACAAAAATAGCTGCTTATTACTCTTCTCTCGCCAAGTTAACGGTGTTAATTAAACATTTTAAAAATAGAATTTCCCGAGAGATGCCGGTATGCAGGTAAACTCGCTTACATTTTAAAGACTTAATGTGATGTAATTGGAAATTCATTGTTTACGGTTTAAAGATGCATTCAGACCCAGGCTCTGTTTATTGGTTGACTGTTCTGGTTTTCATTAAAGGGTATCGCTCACTGATTTTGGCACCAAACATTCCCACCCCCACCCCCAGTCTGTTGCACTTGCACGATAACCACTAGAAATCAAAGATTATTTGTGGAATATATTATCTCAATTAGTATGAAATTTATGTGGTATGGGTTGCATAATATGTAATAATATTGCATAATATTATGTGTAATCTTAAAGAATTTGTCTTATTAAATTTAGACTTACATGTACTTCTTGACTATTTTCACAACTTTGTTATATAAATAATTTAATCACTTCCGTAAAATGTACTATACTATTCTTCCTCATTTTTCCACCTTTGATATTGGAGCACCTATTGACTGATTTTTAGTTCAATATTTATACACAGGAAGCATTGATTGTCTAGCTGTGACAGGGTATACTGTTTCTGTTCAAACACTCTATCTATTATTCATAGTCATTTTATTACAAAACTGGGCTTGTCATCTGATTAATGTTTGTATTTTAGATGGTATAATAAAAGAATAAAATTACACAAATATGTAAGTGGGGAGCAAAGAGGTGTGGGATCAGTCTGAATTGAATGCTATTTGTCCACTTATTGGTCATATAAATCACTGTTAATAACGGCAAAAACCAGCCCTTGACATACTGTACATATTCAAACCCATCATCCTTCCAATAAGCACTGTGAAGTATGCTTACTACAAAACCTTCCATGCCTACCATATCAAACAAATAGTGTGTGGAATGTTTGTTACTGGTATTAACATGCACCGTATGAAGTGTTCTTTTTATTTGTAGCTAACTTGTATACAGTCATGCATGCACAGTTGTACCCTACCTTCTCTGATCGTAGGTTATTGCCTATAGAGCATGGTACACTGATAGGTAAGAGTGATATTACATCGCTCGTCATGCATCGTATGTGAATGGAAGGCTCAAGTAGCACTTTGTGGGATATCATGATGGCTATAAAACAGAATTATTGCACAGTATATGTCGGTAATCTAGCTCAAATATATTTGTAAATGGCTTTATATAGTTTTCTGATGGATTACGTTCATTTCTTGATAGAAAAGAAATTTGTTTAATGAACAATAAAGTATCTGTGCCAGTAATTTTAACTGAGAAATCATTACTCGTAGAAAGATATACATAATCCTGTCTCAACCTGCTTACATTATTGTCCAATCCAGATATCTGTGTACATTATATTGATCTTATAGTCACAAATTGATTTATAACAGTAAACACTAAAAGTTAGTATAACCCATGAAATGTTTTCGGTCCCACAAGAGCCCAGTTTAAAAGCTCAATGTGGTTATTAAGTAGGTGGGGTAGCGTGACCAAGACAGACGTGCTTGAACCTTAATTGGATATAAGCACATTAATAAGTTATTACTAACTAACTAACTAACTAACTAACTAACTAACTAACTAACTAACTAACTAACTAACTAACTAACTAGGCACCATGCCCCCCCACCCTCAGCCTCTTTTCACATTTTTAATAAAAAGTTTATTACCATTATAATTTTTAGCATTTCACATGGGCACCCCCCCCCCCCACTCCAGTTTCACTCGGCCTCTCTCCCCCACATTTTACCATGTCGCAGTCCCTGTTAAACATCTTCATTTGGGCCTACGTTATAAATATCTCCATAGTGATATTGAGTGAGTGTGGGACGCACAGACAAACAAAATACGTGTGCTAAATTTGAACATAGTTTTTGAAAGCTCTTTAAGTGTAAGGATATAATCGTTTTGGCAGGTGATCAGTTATTGTGGCAGCCAGTAAACATTTCATTTAAATCCTGAATTCCAAACTCATTACTTTCCTGTGAATTTAACTCCAGGATAAATTGCAGTGTAACCCTTTAAGACATTTGTAATACAATGTTGAATTTGTTTACTATGTACCACAGTAACTATGTACCACAGTACAATGTACATTATAAATATTTAGTAATACAATGTTACATTTATTAACTATAGCCTAGGATGTTATACATATTTAGTAATACATGTACAATGTAAGGCCACAGCAAAGGTTAGTGATTTGCCAAAACAATTTCTTAAAATTATTTCTGTTACTTGTACATTAATGCTAAATGGTTACAATGGAGAATTTATTGTTGGTTAATAATTGAGCTATCATTCCATAGATAATGCCTGAGATGACATTTTCGTCTTTTTTTCACAATTACTTTATTCACCATTATTTTTTTCAATGCTTGCAAAGCAGCATCATTGAGGTGTCGGTAATTACTTGCTAAGAAACCTGTCAGTATTATGTGAGGTGTAAAGTGGATATGTTAGCCCCCTTTTGCTGGCAATTACAAGATAAAAATCACCTCCAGTGGGCGGGCGGGGAGGATAGGGAACAGACTGACATGTATGTTACTATGTTAGCTCATTAAGCCTACAAGCTGGTTCACAAATTTACAAGCACTGTTTTATTAGGTAGCATGTGTTTTGGTTGTTGTGCATGTTGTGTTATCTATGATTGTAGATAAGGGAGAACTGATTATCGTTTGTTATTGATTGTAAGAGACTGTTGAATGGTCCGTGTGTCTGATAGACAAATGTTATGACTTCTTTTAGCTTTATTTTTAGCTTCTGGAATTTTGTGAAATTTTTATTTTTTTTTTTTTAACCGCTGATTAATAATCATTATTATCCATATAGTTAAGTATAAACGAGTTCGTAAATTCCATACGAAGCACACGTGTAATAAAGATATCTTTATTACACACTTGTGACGTCATACG
>JAULBR010089515.1:0-12537 GCA_032355825.1 Melanodrymia aurantiaca
ATTCAGAAATTAGTTGAAAGAATGAATATTGTGACACCTGTATGACCTATCATGAATGTGTAGGTTATAAAATGTTTTTCATTCGTTTCAATCATGTTTTTTGCTACGAATATTAACTACAATGTATATACATGTCAAATAACTTTGAAAAATACCAACAGTTAATTTTTAGCTTCTAGGTAGCCTAAAACCAAATCAGGTTACCTGGTATGTAGTTTCACGTAACCTATAAACAGGTTACCCGAACAGGTCCTTATTCTCAGGCCTGCATACTGCAGTTTATTAAAAATATATAATAATAGTTTATGAACTAATAACTGTGCTTAAATGACACAAGGACAATAAAAGTGTGTCCCTATGAAATATGATAAAATGCAGATCCATGCAGTTTTAAATTGTGAATCACATGAGAAATTTATTAACAAGTCTTTACCTGACAGGTTTCTTGTGTAGCGATCAAGTCAGAATACACAGACTAATACAATTGATACTAATCAAAGGCTAATTACTATGGTGCCATGAAGTCTACGGGTGATGGGAAATCGGATAGGTTTATACTGCTTGAGTCTGTAACAAACTCTAATTGGTCAGCTGCCTGGTGAGAAAATACAAACATGCCGTGTAATTGTGTAGAAGATGCAACGCTTTATTTACGTTGATTTGAGAATGAAAAAGGAAAAGGTTTATCAAAGATTTTTTGGTATAAATTTTGATATTTTTTTTCAGATATTTGGTATCAATTCCGGATTTCTGGATATGAGTTGAAAATTCCAGATAGTTGGTCACCCTGTGTTTGGAATATATATACATACAGCTGCAACTCTAAACCAATTCTAACTATCATTTTTACAAAAGCATGTATGCGATTACCTACATATAGATTATGGCTGTATAAACAGTAATGATTGACTTAATCATCAGAAATCGATAGTTTGTAAACTAAAATGATGAATATACTACTTTATGTGACACTTCCTCTTTAGATGACTAGCGAACACGATTAAAATATTTGTGCAAGAATGGCTAATTTTATGAGTTT
Source organism: Melanodrymia aurantiaca (assembly GCA_032355825.1). Taxonomy (NCBI): domain Eukaryota; kingdom Metazoa; phylum Mollusca; class Gastropoda; order Neomphalida; family Peltospiridae; genus Melanodrymia; species Melanodrymia aurantiaca. Next base: position 1,040 of record JAULBR010089515.1, read on the forward strand.
AAAGAGCTGCAGAAATTAAAAATATTTCTGTAACCCTCCAGACTAAAAGATAATGTTTGTTTCTTTACAAATACCTCTTTAACACATGTTATTATGTCCCCTTCTATATAATATTCATGGTATATAAAATATGGTAAATGGCGACTATATATTTTGAAACCCGATTTGACATTTGATCATAACTTTTTAGTAAGGGAAACATTAAAGTTTATGAATGCTGTAATTGTATGTGTTTTGCAAAATATTGTTGAAAGATTTTAAATGATTGAAAGACAATGTTCTGTCTTTAAGTCTGTGTCAAGGTATGATTTTATGTTTTATTTAATATTTCACTTTATTACAGGGCTGGCAAACCACCACCGGGTCTTCATTTAGATGTCTTGAAAGATGGAAAAATGGTCCAGGTTTGTTGTTCATTGATTTAGTGTTGATGTTTTCTAGACCAAAGAAAAAAGGTTTAAATGATTTCCATACCTACCCTATTTTTCCCTGCTGAACCTGCAGTGGCATGGTTTGGATGTGGTGGTGGGTTTAATGTCAACCTAGTGGACCCTACCAGTACAAAGTGTACGACAGTCAGGTTGTGATTTGCAAGGTTTGTAGTCCGGGATGTAAAGTTAATTTTTTGTGAAAGCGTGAGACATTACGGCCAAAACTTAGTTATAGATCAAAGTCGATTGAGCCAAGAATAAAGTAATTTAAACTAAATTTAATGTAGTTTGCTTGCAGTGCTTGTTTACCTAGGAAGCCCATCAGACAGTATGACACAACGTGTCTGTCATTAGCTGAACATATTCGTAAACGGCAAAATGTAGTGCATAACGTACGGTACCATAAATAAGTGACAATCCATCCATGATGGTGTTGCAAAAACGTTTTAAAAATACTTCAATGTATTGCCATTTCAAATGACATCATCAATGATTATAGAGCAATTTTAAGCAATATTTGGTTCGTTTTTTAGAGAATATAATCGATACAGAAGACAGAAATTTAGGTGGAAAGTGAAGCCCTCTATTATACTCTATATTATAGGCCTACAAAAATATACAGTGTTCAAATGTAGATGCAGCAAAACTTAATTGAATATGTATCAGACCTATGCTTGTATGTTATTCTCTAGAATGTTGAATATCACAGACGACTATTTGGGCATGATACATGATTATAAAATTTATATTATGCTAACAAGGTGAATAAATTTAAAACTTATTCTTTGGTAATAAACATATTTAAATAGACAGAAACTAAAATTAATTATTATAAATATTGCCTCACCATTAGTCTGACAGTGGCATTTCGGACCAACTTTTGACTTCAACTTACCATTAATTAATAATTTGTATTAATTGTTTTATATATTAGTAATTGTGGTAGCCATGCACAACTTCAATTGCTCATGCTTACCCTCAAAATAATACCTTTTTTTCTTTCAGAAATTGATGATTGATGAAAAGAAGTGCTACTTTTTCGGACGAAACAAACAGCTTTGTGACTTTTGTATTGACCATGCTTCATGTTCCCGTGTGCATTCTGCTCTCGTGTGGCACAAACATCTTTCACGGCCATTTCTTCTCGACCTCGGCAGTAGTGAGTTATACTTTTTCTTTCTTCTATTCTTATCCTGGTGCAGTAATGCAGATTCCCTTTAAACAGTCAGTACTTCCCAAACTTATAGTCAGATATTATTCTAATAAACTGAACAAAATGCAACACAAAACTTATGGACAATATTGACAATTATAGCAAAACACGGTTTGCTATTCAGTGAAGCTTACAGTGGGAGGTGTGGTGCCTAAGTCTTACTAGAAGTTTTGGAAGTATTTACACTGTAACGGGAATATGCATTATTGCATCAGGTTGAGTATCATCAGAAAGAATAAATATTTAAATGAATTGATATTTTTCATTAATGTGTTATCTTGATGACTTGATCAATATGAGATACTGAGATGTCAACTCACCAATATTCTGGGTTCAAACAAACTTTAATAATCCATCTGATGACCAAACTGTTTATATCCCAGCTTTTAACAAATTAATTATGATGCAATTACATCTTTCTAGCTGTGATGTGAAATAATGTATTAATAACAGTTTTTCTATATATTTTTTTCTTTTTCGTTGTACCAACCTAATTTTCTCACTTGTACCAACCTAATTTTCAGCACATGGAACATATCTTGGTGGGATACGATTGGAGTCAAAGAAACCACAGAATGTTCCAATCGACAGTGAAATACACTTCGGTGCATCGACGCGAATATATATCATCAGAGAAAGACCACAACCTCTTGCAAACCAGCCAATGGAAGAAGGCAAACGGTCAGACGACCACGATGTTAGCTTGTTAGGCTTACCCGAGTCAGAAACTGAATTAGATGTAGGTTGCATTTATATTTTGTTTACAGTTGCACAGCTGATTAGATGAAGTTAGTTAGTTAGTTAGTTAGTTAGTTAGTTATTTATAACTTATTTACGTGTTTATATCCGATTACGGTTCAAGCATGTCATGGTCACAATGTCCAGCTGCCTCGACTGCCTGACCAGGACAGAAGTTAGTGTTAGTATGATAGAGGAAACCTTTCTATTGTTTTTACCAATTTTACAAAAATCTTCAAATATCATGTTCTCAATTTGCATCAGATTTTGCCCAAAAGTCTGCAAAATGTTAATTGAGTCCTGGTTTTTACTGACAAATGTAGCATATTGTACTAATATAACTCTACCAATGTATTTGTTAAGTTTTTATTTGATTACGCATGTTGTTTTCCTCAGAATTTGACAGAATTTAACACAGCACACAATCGGCGAATAGCTTCTTTAGCAGAGGTATCTGATGTCCCCAATCCTCTCAAGAGAAAACATAAATCTGTTAATGTCAACTTCTTTGACGAGGATGAAATCATCAATCCAGGTAATATATCTGTGTAGTAGTTCCTTTAATGAGATTATATATCAATTTATTTTTACTGACAAGCTAATACTAGGGAAATCGGTTCAGTGGAATTATTTATTAGTTCAATCTAAAGGTATCAATTGTTATCATTTTTTATGACAAATTAACGAACAGATGACACAAGATTCATGTTAGTTTCCAACAGAAGCTTGAAATCTTCAAACCTTTTTTTAAAGGTCTGAGTGAAAAGCAAAGAACTAAAAGTGGAAGACTCGTCACTATTTTCTAGAAACGTTGTTTATAAAAAAAACATTTGTTTGGAATAATACTTTCTTTTTCAAATAACATATTTTATGGAAAAAGTAAACAGGTGATTTGTTGATAGTAAATAGGTAAACAGGTGAAATAATATACAATAGCAAAGAAATGAAGATGACTAAATAATGCTGTTTCTTAATTGGCTTGCCTGATACAAACAAATTCTTAAATGATGTAATTGTTTAAAATTATTACTAGTGAATACTTGTATAAGTTTAAAAACAGATGTTTTTTTTTCAATAGTGGGTATTACATTCTTAACTTATAAAATGGATGTCGTAGTATAAAATTAAACTTATCGTCAACCATACTATTTAAGTATAACAAGTTGATTATTGAATTGTTATTTCAGAGGATATCGATCCATCAGTTGGTAGATTTAGAAACCTGGTCACTACAATGGTCATTCCAAAGAAGGTAAGAGTTGTTTTCATTCCCTCTTCAAATCAATATGATGAGCGAACAATAGGGGAAAGACATAGCATAGATCTCTGGCTGTCAGTCAGACTATTTGTAAATCCAACACAACATTCCATATCTGCATGGAGATAGATTGTGTCTTCATGATAACCTAGGAGTGTGACATAGCTCAGCGCAAGACCATCCACTAGAGGTTCGAGACCTCAAAGGATCGATCCTCCTCAGTGGAACCCTAGGTTATTTCTCGTTCCAAGCACTTATCCATGTCTTGTCCACCAAAGGCTATCCTGTCTGGGAAAGTGCACATAAAAGACGTCTTGTTATTTGGTAAAAGAAGCCTATGCAGCAGCAGCAGGTTTCTTCTGAGACCATAACCATTTGTTTGACATCCAATAACTATTGTGCTTCAGTGATATTGTTAAATACACCAACCTCGTGATAGCCTTGTAGTAGTTGTATGTTAAATAAAGTAATGTCGGGCTGTTAATTGCTGTAATATATTTCTGCACTTGTGTTTATTTATATTCATACATAGTGTCTTCAACAGAATCATTGAAGACATTACATTCCTGGTATTTCTATTTTTTCAATCCTGAATAAAACTTGGAAATGTGTTTTACCTGCAAATGTGACATCATCTCTGATTGTTGTGTTGTATTTCTGATAAATTACTGAGCTTTAGAAATCTTGAATATTCAAGGGCAGGTGTTATAATAAATCTTTGTGTATTTTTTGTTTTATGGATTGATACTAATTATAGATAAAGTGTTTGCTAATGTTATGTTTATACTTCAGAAATCGAAAGTTGACCTTGGAATTCAGCAATCCGGAAGCATAACCGATACCATAACAAAACGTTTACAGGACTTCTCATATGGTGCTCACCTGTATGGTGATATGCCTGCAGTGGCTGGGACAGTAGGATCAACTCTTGGTAGTACGTACAGTATCGCTGCCAAACTTGGGCTGCCTGTGCCTAACCTGGCTCCTGATTTGGAGCTTGAACCAGTGCCACCTCAGTTGGAAAATCCACAAATTGTTGGGTTTGCACAAGAAGAACCATCGAAAGAACCGAAAAAGAAAATATATGCCAAGGAAGCTTGGCCCGGGAAGAAACAAACACATTCACACAATCTTCTTGTATAGCATTCATACATCGTGTACTTCTCTTTATCAGTAGACATTGGAAGAGAATGCAACTATTGTTCATTTTTAATCCCTGTGTTATTTGGTCATTCATGAGGATTGAAAGTCTCTTACGAGGATCTTATCTTCTTCATGTAAAACAAAAGAAGTGTGAGTGTTATGATAAGTGTCTGCACTTCATGTAAAACAAAAGAAGTGTGAGTGTTATGATAAGTGTCTTTGCACTTCATGTAAAACAAAAGAAGTGTGAGTGTTATAAGTCTCTTTGCAAATAACTTCTTCGTGTAAACCAAAAGAAGTGTGAGTGCTATAAGTCTCTTTACAAAGAACTTCATCATGTAAAACAAAAGAAGTGTAAGTGTTATGATATGTCTCTTTACAAAGAACTTCATCATGTAAAACAAAAGAAGTGTAAGTGTTATGATATGTCTCTTTACAAAGAACTTTACCATGTAAAACAAAAGAAGTGTGAGTGTTATAAGTCTCTTTGTAATGAACTTCTTCGTGTAAAACAAAAGCAGTGTGAGTGTTATGATAAGTCTTTGCGAAGAACTTCTTCGTGTAAAACAAAAGCAGTGTGAGTGTTATGATAAGTCTTTGCGAAGAACTTGTTCATGTAAAATAAAAGAAGACTGAGTGTTGTGATAAGTGTCTTGCGAGGACATTCAAGCAGGGCAAGCCTTTCTTTTAGTAAATTTTCCACAAAATTTGGTATTTTTCAGTAAAATATCTTTAGTAAGAGGCTAATTTTAATTTATACACAATATTGTTAGCCAATTACCAAAATGTTCAGCCAATCTTGTAAAACATTATTCATTGGCCTGTGTGAGGCCTGACCTTCATGTAAAACAAAAGAAGTGTGGATGTGTTCTCATGCAAAGAACTTCTTCATGTGCTAGTTGCCATGACGCATTGGTTAATGCATCGGGCTTGAGACCGGTAGGTACTGGGTTCGAATTCCAGTACTGACTCCAACCTAGAGCGAGTGCTCCACAAAGCTCAATAGGTAACTGTACTTCCACTTACACCGACCAGTGTACACAGCTGGTTTAACAAAGGCCGTCGTATGTACAGTTCTGTCTGTGGGAATGTGCATATAATAGATACTTTGCTACTTATGAATTTGGAATAGCGGGTTTCCTCTGTCATACTAACACTAACTTTGTCACATTTTCCTTTGACTCTGCCTTGTGCAGAGATACACATTTGGCCGTATCAATGTTTTGTAGTTTAGATATAATAATACATGTACATTATTCTCAAACAAACATCTGTTATCAGCAGATGCATGTATGTAACAGTAATTTTAGTTACGGTTAAAACCTTTATTGATCCGATATTCCAGAGTCATCAATTTCACAAAACTTCAAAATGTACCACAGATGCGTGATGTCACAATTATGCCTATAATAGTATAAATGTAGCTATATATTATTTGTGTGGTACATTTGTCGTGATCATACAAATATTTATAACACAGTCTATTTATGAATACAATATGATATCAGTTGTTTTTTTTTAATTTGTTTTGCTATTAGCATGGCAAGAATATTTCAATTTGAGAGCATGATATGTTTATGCAAAATCTATTAATTTAATGAAGATAAAACATATTTAGCTTACATTTTTGGTCTTATAAAATTACATTACACACTCGCAGTGAATACTTATTTCGTTGTCACTGACCCAAAGATTATTTTAGCATTTACATTTGGTTTCAATTCTGTAGTTGAACCTACAGGAACCAACAATTATGTGTATGCCCCATACATAATGAAATAACATCTTGAGATGCAGTAACGGTAATGATCATCCAAGCATTATTTATATTGGTGCACTATATTGTTGAATCAACTAAAGTCTAGTGTTGTTATTAGCTGAATATAATATTTTGATATCCTACCAGTATGTTACATAAGTACTAGCTTGTGTATAGTATACTTTTAATTTGTTAGTTGCAATAAAGTTAATGTGTGCACTTTAATATCTAAAATGTAACACCGGTGTACATACACATTAATTTGATTATCACTCGAGTGAAAATGAAATGTTTTGTGTTCTCTGCACAAGAATCGTATTAGGAGCTATAATAGTTCTCCTTCATTTCCATTTGATGTATTTCTATAAAATTCAACTCCTATTGTTTGCACTTCAATAAAGGTTCAAATTTAAACCTAAATGTGATTATTCAATACAAATCTGACCTACTGTTTTTCAAAATACAGTGTACTAGATAAAGAGAATAACGTGTTCATAACAGATATAAGGTTAAACCTTCTGAGGAAAAAATAATTATATCTGCTTGGTAAGCTTGAAGAATGCAGATATGACTATTATCACTGTCACAGGATGAACCAATATACTCTGTTATGAATGTTTTATTGCTTTATATGTATCCTTTCTAGTTGTTTTAGCATTTGCAATACTGACATTCATTTTCATCCATCATTGACCCTCAGTATTACCGGTAAGTCATTCATTATTGACCCATGACATTAATTTTCATTCATTATTGACCCTTGACATTAAATCATTCATTGTTGACCCACGACATTAAATTTCATTATTAACCAAATGGTGAATTTCTTTTAATGCATTATGTAGTGTCTCATAAAAATGTGAGAGAATATAAAATGTAAAAGCCAATAAAATTTTATTAATATTTGAATGGCTTGTTTTCTGACTGTCTACAACGAGATTATATTTATAATTTATAGTTATTATTTTAATACATCTATAGACTTGATGCTTAGGGGTACTTCAAGAGGAGACTTCTCAACTGTAACTGTTTACCTATGTCTGAAACATAATTTTGAAGGGAAGACATGCCCCATGTTTGAGACTGAAACGTGATTTTGTAGAGTATTCAAGAATAGTCTTTTCTGAAATGTTTATTGCGTGGTTACTAGCATGGAAGAAATGGTGCAGTTCTATGATCGTGGCCATTAGTTGTCCACACTTTAATACACTTGGTTTCTTCTTTATCGTTTTAGTCTTGTTCAAATTTAAGTTGCTTTGGGAAAACTATGGCTAATACAATCGGATAATTTTCGAAAAACTAGTATTTGTTGCCACTAGGTGGAATAAAATAGTGTGTGTATATATCTAGACATTTTAGTGGTCTTATCATGATGTCAAAATGTACCCTTCATGAACTCTTGTACAGATATGATTGTATAATTTAACAGTAAATTAGTATATATATATACATGTACATGTATATGCACCATAGATCCTAGATCACACTGGTTAACCGATTCCTTGTGGGTAGATCCAATATTTGCATAATGTAGGGTTGGCCTGGTTGGGAACTCCTGACGAAAAAGAGGTACGTTTTGTGAAAGATTCACCACGAGCGTCACAGGAGAAATGGGATTGGGAAAGATCTCCCGGAAATTGTTTAAAGTAGATGGGCTCTTTATAACGCATTAGAATTAATTCTAGTTGCTCATTTCAATATGCACATGAAATGTAAAAAAGAAGCATTGTTTCTTTTATGACATGTCTGGATGGATGGCTCTCCAACTGAATATTTTAAAAAGCGACTAGTATTCTGGTAGCTGTTGGCTGGGTATGGATCTCCTGTAAATCCTGACAAATAGTTTTTCTAAAACACCTATGAAATTTGTTTTCTCTCTAATAGGCTTTGCGAGCCAATACCAAAAACAATAAATAACGAGGTCTGTGGCATTCTGGGTCCTCATTAATTTTGTCTGACAGCCCTGACATCGGATCTTGACCTTTAATGGCGGACCGTGCCCATGGTTGGGGTGCTTGAACCTTCAGTGGATGTAAGCACCCAACACTTTTGGCTATTGGCTATACAAAGCATATTTGAGATCATGAAGTGGGGTGGGTTGTACAATCGAATAGGTCTACATAAATATATCCATGCATAATGAATACAGTCATGTTTCGGCACGATTTTTCACACGTTTTCTTCCAAATGAACTACCGGTATATAATATCATTACTTATGAATTTTACTTCACAATAATAAGAAAACTAAAAGAAATAAGTAAAAACAAAAGAAACGGCGTCAATATGCATTATTAAATTAAATTTGAAAATTAAATTGCATACGTTGTGACAAGACTTAGTTCAATAGCCTAGACTGCTTCAATCAGCTGATCAGATAAAATTCTCGCTGTATAATATTTTGTTGATTTCCTAATGATTTGTTAAAGATATATTAACCACAAATCAACATGGAACTGCACGATATTATGAGGCGTAGAAAAATAGTCTGTAAACGAGGAAGTGACGCCATTTGCCAAGTAGCTGGAGGAAATCCTACTTCACCAACTTGAACACGACTCACTTTAATTTGAGAATGATGTTGACAGAATGGACATATACATGTACTAGCAAGCATGAACCCAGAGAAGTAAGTATGTCACTATTAAGTATAATTCACGGTGTGCACTTCAAATTTTATATTGGGAAATGTTATAGTAAAGTTCTATAAATGATGTTAATAAATTATAGTCGAACAATTTAATCTTCAGTTTATGATTAAAGGTGTAAACTCTTTAAATTCCGAATTTATTTAAAATTAATGTCAATTAACGCAGTTGAAACACGAATAAATGTTTAACTTCCCTAATCCGTTTAACAAAATTATGTAAGCCTACAAAAAATAATATTAAATTAGTGTTTTACTCAACACTTTAATAGAGTGTATGTTAAACACAAACCAAAACACTGCTATTGTTTTAGGCCAACACTATCGATATCATATCAAAATGCATGCACAGCGGTCCGCTTTCCTGAAATAATGACGTTGTACTTTATTCAGTGTGTTTGGTAATAGGCTATTTGGTAGGCCTACATGCCCAGGCTTTTCCATAAGTTAGGGCATAGGCCTACTTGCATTTTATTAGTCACCTAGAAGACTTCATGATCCATGTTACAAGTAAGCCTACGTATGAAGTTCCGTTTTACTTTTTAATCTCATTTGGGGACATCATATTTAAATATTATAAGCGATGTCACTCATTTGAATTTGTGGTACATCACGAATATCACCTATTCCAAGTTACTGATAGTATGACCTGTTCCAATGAGTGATATCACCAATTCAAAATAAATTTCTGATATATCAACTATTGTAATAGATAGTATTACAAATTCGAATAATTAGATTTTAGTTATATCACGTTCGTATCAAATTGGCGATATCACCAAATAAGAGTAAAAAGTATAACGGAACGGTGATAACTCAGACACACATGTATGCTGCCATGCACGCACCCGCACACACACGGTTCATGGGATGTCAAAACAGCTGAAACCCAAAGTTTTTTTTTATTTGTTTTTATTTAGGAAAATATGTTACAATGTTAGAAGCCGATAATATAGCTTTAAATAACATGTCAGACGTGACTGGTTATTTTTGAACGTACCGCAACGAAATGTTATTTTGTTGACTGTTTCGATTGTTGTGTTAGCTATCTTTACGCTGCGCGCTATACTGTGCAGTATTTTATACGTGAGGGCATCAGTCTAGTATTTCAATAATTGTCGACTTCCGGAAATAAGTGAAGAAGGGAACAAAAGAAGTAGAAAGTTCCCGTTAAGTCCATTATTTACGTTGGGATTTCTACAAACATGACAGTTTGGGCTCTCAACTAATGACCCATTTGTGACAGCAAGTGCCAGATAAAAACCATGCGGTAAATACTGAGTTTATTTGTTTAGTATCTAGCAGCTGCTGCTGACAGTCACACATTTAAAGGGGGTTTATCCGTCACATTCCGTGTTTAGGCCTATCTTAGACCTTAGAAGTTAGTATCTAAGAGTAAGATGACATTGACAGATTTAAAAATAATGGTTTGTAATAAACAATTGTAAATTATGTAATACTTTCAGGGGAAGAAGGTTCCTTCTATTCTGTATCTGTGATTTGTAAAGCTAGTTTTCATATTTAGGCTATATTCATCTCTTATTATTTGGAATTGGACATCTATAATTTTATTTATATTAATATTTGTGGCCAGACAGAAATTAGTATATTACAGAGCCGTTTATGCATCATCAGAAAGTTTGCCCTATGATATCTCACCTGTCAAAGGGAATGTCACTGAAAGGAACATACTAATCCAGATGATGGAATCGAACGTAATTTGTGATATTCTGATATCTTGCCAACATCCATCATAAATGTATGAAATATAGTAAACGTCTACTACCATCTAACCATGTTTTCTTCACAAACACGCTATTCTTTGAAACAAAATATTAGGTACCATAACCGGTACTGGTGATATGTTGGACAATGATGAACCAATGAGAATCGCTGCCAATTTTTTCCGATAAAGCAGGCCAATTCGCCAAAAACCAACACTGTTGCACACCTCATACCTGTAACATAGTTGGTTAAATCAGTAGACCAAAGTTCCCCCCATCATCAGCTTCTAATATTGAAGTATCAATCCTCCTCAGTGAACTCATGTTATTTCCAACAACTTGTACGTAACAGGCCAACGTCACATCGTGTGAGCTGTCCTGTTTGTTGGAAAGTGCACATAAATGATCCTTTGCTGATTATCAGTAACCATAGCCTATGTGGCAGTTGGTTTCTTCTCAGACCATGTGTTTAAACAACTGTTTGTTTGACATCCAATAGCTGATGAGTATTTTTTTTTTTTTTTTTTTTTTTTTTTTTTTTTTTTTTTTTTTTTTTTTTTTTTTTTTTTTTTTTTTTTTTTTTTTT
>JAULBR010089526.1:0-12537 GCA_032355825.1 Melanodrymia aurantiaca
ACGTCTTTGCGTTCGCGAGAAATGCTGCCGAATACAATTTTTTCAAAAGTTACAATGTCGGCGGTTTTGCCCATATAGCATAAATTGCCAGATACGCTACTCTTACCGTAACAGTAAGGGATCTTTTATGTTCACTTCCCACAGACATGATAGTACACACCATGGTTGGAATGGAACATAATGCAACCGGTCCACTGAGGTGAATCGATGCCAACCTCAGTCGGATACTCTTGTGCTAAGCTCCAACCCGTCAAATCATTTCAAATTTACACTGCAAAAGACGCATTGCTCCAAATATGTTAAATATGCGCATGCGCGGTTTAAAATCAAATAATAATCCAGATTGACATGCATATAAAACTACTTAGTGGAACGAATCATAAGGTGATTATTGTATTATCATTACTGTGGCAAGTTGACAAAATGATGTATAACGTGTGCGAATGAAAGTTATAACATGCTGATTGCAAACTGAGTACTGGATCTCTTTGAATCGGTTTGACGATAGCGGAAATAATCTGGTTGTGTTTGTATTTTGCATAATATGTATAACGAAACGTGATGATCTGCGTTTAGTGTAAAGTGCTTCATTTTGTTTGCAATAATACAAGACTCAATTCCACCACCTAATAATTCAGTAACCACGATACAAAGATCTGAGAATATAATTATAAGAATCATTCACATATATGTAGTATCTTTGCACAAGGTAGAGTCCAAGGGATTAATTGCGAAAACAATTTCTCTTCAAATTTGTTTGTTTTTATTTACTTCCATAGATATTTTGAATTGCTTGCAACATGGCAGTTATTTTGGGTCCTACACATAACTAATGGGTTGTATTTTGTATTTTTATGACGTGTTCAGAAAAGTGTAAGTCGTGAACTGAAACTGTTCCTATCAGAGACAGACGAGAACCAGTCTTGGTACATCGACAGAAACATCAAGAAGTTTTGTGTATCTAACCAGGTCAATGTCAAGGATCTTATGTTCATTGAATCTAACATTATGCGGGGTAAGTAATGTAATAAGTAGTTTTGTGAGTATTAAAAATAGAATCTGTTTCATATCAATAAAGAATAAAAACTATACAGTATTATACTTGTATTCTCTTCACAAATATCTGCAAATTCCAGCTTTTGTTTCATATAGTTTATTATATGTATCGTATAATTATTATACTAGTGTATATATGTTTTTATTTTTCCAATTCAAATAGTACAATAGTTTATCAAATGTACAGTACTCTGTCTATGCACCGTGTGACTAAATAGACTCTCAGACAAACTGAAATGTTTTGTTCATAATTAAAACCACTGGTTCAGTTTCAAAATGGATGTTACTTACTTGCAAGAGGTAACTATCCGAACATTATCAAAATGATCAAACTGTATCTCCGTACCAGAGAAGCTAGTGATTTTCAGTATGCACATATGAATTACTGTTTAAGTAGTTATGACACCTAAATATCCTGTCCTAGCGGAGTGTCTTTAACTGGCTTTAGCAACGTGTATCTAGACCTACATGTCTCTGAATTGCATTACAATGATTATAATATTATGTTCGTAAAGCTTTTTCTTAGAATAAGCCGTTTACCAGTTATAAGTAGTAATAAATATTGTGCGAGTGCAGGTAAAACAAAATAATTCAAAACATTGTCTATTGTTTTCGAAGCGATTAACGGATTTGGCTATGGCAACCTACATGGTCTCTCTATCTGCAAGTCAGAAAGTGTAGCCTGGCACCTCTTCTCTGTTGGAGGTCACACTGGGGTGCACGCTATCTATTTCCATGACCTCGACTTCCTCACAGACGGAAACAGACAGGATACTGTCACCTTGTTCCCTGGTTCGTCGTTCACCTTCATCACCAAAGCAACCAACATAGGTAAGTTTAACGCGTGAACTACCGGAAGTCAATAAACACTTTTTATAACTTATTGTCATTTTGCAACACGAACATGCATTTTGCACTGCAATTAGAACACACAAGAATATTTTACATAATTATATGTAACTAAATTAAATTAAACTAAAGATATAAATTCGTCCGAAAGAATTTTGAATTGTTGGGGAGGGTTGGGATGGCTATTTTGAATAGATTATATAAAAGTAAGAGTTAACGTTTTTTTGGGAGAGAACCCTCACCGCCATCAATCCGATGTCCATGGTGTAGGCCTACATGAAATAATATTTCGTCACGTCAGCGCAAGACAACCTATCTTCTAAAGAGGACAAAGCAACTCTGGATAGCAATTAAAATCTACACTATCACAAACGGCATCTAAATAATGAATTCATATGACCAATAATAGCCATCACTTGGTGTTGTGTTGTGTTTATAGGTCGGTGGGAAATAGTTTGTAGAAACACTGACCATTACAAGGGCGGAATGACTGCGCTCTATGACGTCAGTGAGTGTGGCTTCCATGAATCCAAATCCATTTTCCAACGCCAGATTAGAAAACGTCGACGATACTTCATTGGCGCAGTGGAACGGGAATGGAACTACGCCCCGACATTGACCGGAATAATAACGGGGAGAAACCTCACGGATCCAAAAAGGTAATTTCGTTATGCTTGAATAATTTGGCCTATTAGTATAGACAGTCTTGTGAAAACAAAATTATTGTGAGAAGATGTGTGTAATAAAATAAATGTTTCTTCGTTTAACGACATCTCTGGAACATATTGATTATTAAACAGCGGTTATTTGATGTCAAACGCATGGTTATATCGACAATTGGTCACAGAGAAAATGCGCTATTACCACGACCTTTGATGGACCAGTCATAGATCACTGGTTGGAACGAAAAGAATAGTAGCATGTGTGGTGAAAGCAGGTTTCTTCTGAGACCATATGTCGAAATCACTGTTCGTTTGATACCCAATAGTTTGATACTTTATAGTTGATGAATTCCTTGAGTTGTTGACAAGACATTGCAATTGGTTGCCATCATCAATGTTGTTTTAAACTTACTCCAGGTCAACTTATATGAAACATGCTCAATGTAAAAATCAGATATTACACGTGTTCAACTTGGATAAGTAATTTAAGAAATCATTAAATCTTTATGATCGTTAGCGCCAACTATTTAATGTGATACTGGCAATATTTCCAATCGATAATCTCGTTCTAAATGCTACTAGTTATACAAATATCATTATCAAGGTCATATGCAAATACATACCTGCTAAAAGGATGCCTGTCTTCATATAAAGAAATGATATTAAATTAGTGAACGTATTACACCTTTAAATAATGCTATAATCGATTAAAACTTGTGTTATGCAATTACAAGCTGCACTTCGTTGTTTATTAAAACCTGTAGTGCACTATTTCTTTTATTTACAGCAATTCATATCCATATGTGAACAGCGAGTCTGGTTACATTGGAACAAAGTATCTTAAGGCTCTCTTCAGAGAATTTACAGACACATCATTCCGATTCGAGAAGCAACGAACAGCGGAAGATGAACACCAAGGCATCCTGGGTCCTGCAATCAAGGCTGAAGTGGGAGACGAGATCGAGATTGTATTTAAGAATCTGGCAAGCAAACCATATTCTATCCATGCCCACATCATCAAAACGGACAAGGCCAACGAGGGAAGCCTGTACTCCGATGGTGCAAACTCCGTAGCGGACGACCAGGTGCCACCAAATGGAATAATTGTCTACAAATGGCAGGTTCCGTCAGGACCAGGACCGAAAGACCCGGCATGCATCTCTTCACTGTACTACTCTGCGCACGACCAGGTTAGGGATATGTACTCAGGGCTTGTCGGACCTATAATTATTTGCAAGAAAGGTGTCCTTGGTGAAAGCGGCCGACGAAACGACGTGGATAAAGAATTCGTTGTCCTATTTTCCATATTTGATGAAAACGAAAGTCTGTACCTCGGTGAAAATATAAATACATATGCGCCGCCAAGGAACAAAAGTAACCCTAAAGATCCGGCATTTGTGGAAAGTAATTTGATGCATGCAATCAATGGATACATCTACCAGGCACTACCTGGTCTCACCATGACTGTCGGAGACAAAGTGGCATGGTACATTCTTGGTTTCGGTTCCACAGCTGATATACACACGGTTCATTTCCATGGACAGACAGTTCTGTATGAACACAGTGGTGAACATACGCAAGACGTTCTTGACATTTTCCCAGAAAGTGGTGCCACCATAGAGATGAAGGCCATCAATCCGGGTGTGTGGATGTTCCACTGTCACGTGAACGACCACATGGAAGCTGGCATGGAGACGTTGTATACAATACTTCCCAAAAGAAGCAATTCTTTCATTGCTAATCTCCCATTGCAAATGGCGGAAATTGCCAGTGATGTCATTGTCGATGGGAAAGCATTGGGAGAGAAGAAAGCGGTGGATGTGCTTACCGCACTCATCCGTGTGAGGGGCATTAAGGGTGTAGGAAATAAGCATCGACCTAGGGGACCTGTTAACGATGCCTCAAAGGGAGATACGGGCACAATCACGTCAATGAAAACTGCAATGAATCGCACTATATTGCTAAATGAAACAAAACCGAAGTTGCTTGATGCCAATTTAACGCAATCAAATGGTATTCAATCTATATTAAATAATAGTGAACTTTCAATTATGGCCGATGTGCAATCTGTATCGATCGAAACAACAGAATCCTCAACATTTACTAATGGAATCAACGCTAATAAATCTTTCGTAAAATCTACCCCCAGTAATGGGAATTTATCAGAACATACCGATGTTGAGTTCGACCTTACCACACCTGTGCAGGTAGGTGACGTAACGGACAAAAATAAAACTATACATTTACATGAGATAAATGTAACGGTTACTGAGACTACGAACGTTTCTTCAACTGATGATAATATGGTTACTGCAACGACAGTATCACCTACAGCAGATAGCACAGCGTCTCTGGTTGCAGAATCTGTGCACACTTTATTTGCCGAACATGAAAACTACACAACCACAGCGCCGGGTGATATTAATGTTACTGGAATGATTACAAATTCATCTCAAGGATATGCAGATGAAACGTAGTCAAATGTACTACGAGTGATATTTAGAGAATACTCGGAGCTGAGGCAATACAGTTTATCTAGCACGTGTGTAACTCAATAAGGTAGTTTGTTTATTACCTATTATCTAAATACGACAACTAGAAAAACACTAAGTAAACCCTCATTTGCTTTAGTCCAATTATACATTGAGATGATTAAATCTTTGATGCATTTGTGTGACGACGTTTGACATGCATATGATATTTATACATGTATGTTAAGGCGTGTACCTATACTTTATGTTATATAGCATGATGTGCACAGTATGTGCCTACCATAATGAACATTGGGTGAAAACATGAATGAACAAAGAATACCCACGTTAATAAACATGATGTTGTCAGTTTTTGAGCTGATGTTCGAAATGTGGACAACCTTAATCTTAATTATTCAATCAGCTGTACGTTAATGCAGTTTGTGGCTATCACACATCGGAGGATATTCAGTTAATATTTATACTTTGCAAGTTTGATCGTAATTCATGTGTAATGCAGTGCGTGTGTATTGAATACGTTGTTTTTGCCCATTACAAGTAAATGGACAACTTTTCGAATTAGAAATCGTTGTGGAATTAGAAACCGTTGTGGAATTAGAAACCGTTATTTGTTTCCAATTTATTTCTTGTAAAGACGAGAACCGTTTCCCATTTCTCTCTTCCGACATTATCTAATGGTACATGAAATTTATATAGTTATGTTACATGTAAAGTCTATATATGTTTGTCTACATTTGATTGTACATGTACATGATATTTTTTGTGCATACATATTGAAGATTGATGTATTGTATCTAAATGCTCAAGGGCAAACAAGCCTAATGCAAAATAAAGATTTTTATAATTAACTAGGTTTAATTTATAAACTTATTAAAGTTCTATAATTAGTAATGGCGTCCTTGGGTCGCATTAATTAGTTACGTATTAGGGTAACGAGTTTGATATTATAAGATACTAATCAACATCCTATGTGTAGGGGACCTATTAAAGAAGACTACGTGCAACCCAAACATGAGGAAGTTGTGCAGGTTAACTTACTAAATTAGTCGATCATAACAGAAACTGTTTCCAGTGTTGCAATTTTGTTGGTAACGTCTTCAATACAACGAGAGTGTATGGAGTTTGGATGGACAACCAAGACGTATGAGAATTTTAATCCCATTACGTATCCATCTCAGAAATTACGACAAACTAGAGATGTCATGTACTTATGAATACCGTTAAACCAGTGGTAATACCAGATGTTCACGAAAGTTAAGCGTATCCTGCTCTTCCAGTGGCACCGGTCGTAAGCACAGCCTTATTGTTTGTCCGCTGTCTTCATAGAAAAGATACAAACAGGTCAAAGTATGGTATTGCAGTAGGTATCATCTGTATCAATGATGCGTCATATAGTGAAATAACCTCTAAATGTTTACCATAGAACCTTTTGAAAGTTTTCACGAGTGCATGGACGGTAAACCCTGATGAAACGACTTCTGAGCCAGAAGGACATGATGTTGCTTAAAATTAGATTATAATGAACATACCATAAAAGTAACAACGTCTCAACGAACGGTAACAACTTTTGATCAGTTACTCTAGACCCATTGTCTATCTGTTTTATCCGGACATACTTCACAATCAAGTAACCCCCAAAGTTTTGTTTTGGCGGTTAGCATTATGTTTGTATAATCCCATATACATTTATAACAGTATACATGTACATATATAATTATATGAGAAGATAAAATCATCTGCCACCAATAATGGGGCTATGTAGTTCATGATACCAGTACATGCACGAAATGTAATACATATTAATGTAAGTGTAATATAAATATATAATATATCAATGTCTGCAGGTAGGCAGTAACTTAAAACAAACCACGAAAAAATACATTTTGATTAGGATCAAACGTCTACAGCCCCTATTATCTCATTATTACCATATTGTGACACCCAATAGCCGATGTATTTTTTCGTGCTGGGGTGTCGTTAAACATCTATTCATTCATTCCCAGACGTGTTTCACGGGCTGGAATGGAAAATAGCCCACCAAATGTTTTTGCACTACGGAGGATCGATCCCTCAACTCATCCCGCCACAACATAGGTTACTCTCTGAATAACAGCCAGGGATCGTTTATTGGCACTTTCCCACAGACAGGATAGCACACACCATGTAATTTGATGGACTAGTCGTGGACCATCTGCTGGAATGGGAAATAACCCAATGGGTCCTCTGAGTAGGATCGATCCTTTACCCTAAAACCACAAGTGGACGCTCTACCACTGAGGCTTAGTTATAACTTATTTAAGTGCTTATATCCAATTAAGATTCAAGCACGTCTGTCATGGTCACACAGTCCAGCTGAGCTACTCCTCGCTCCCAATACATCAACATGGACCTGAGACGGATTTCCGTTGTGAGAGAAATTGTGCTGTGTGGGTGTGTATGTGTGCGTGCGTGGGGTGTGGGTGGGTGTGTGTTTGTGTGTTAAATAAATGGAAAATTTCAGTCACGCTTTTTCACTTTTGTTAACAGCCATGTATGAAATAAGATTGATATACAATACACCTACCTGGGTGATATCAAACACTTTGATTCCAACTGGGGCACCGTCTGCGAAATCTCTGGCAATCTGGAATCCTATCGCCACGGCCGCTGCACCCAGGGCGATCACATTCGTAACCCTAGCAATCGTTTTTGTCACGTTACAGAACTGTTCCCACCTGGGTCGGGTAAAATAAACCGATTTATAAAGTAATACAATTACTATATGCCATATAGCCAGTAACTTAGAATTAATTGTTACAAATTTGATGTAAAAACATGGTTGTAAAAATCAATGTTATTCACAAAATCAAAATTAAGCATTGTAAGTTTTAATTATAATATTAATAATAATTATGATGAACAATAAAGCCATTCAACTGATATTACAGGTGTGTTCATATTTGAGATAATGCAATAGACAATGGCCAGCTACTGTTATAACCGTACCTAGACTAGAGACTGTGGTCAGCTACTCTTACGCAATGGCAGCACATTCAAGTGTATCTACAAATAACCTTACCTAGACACTGCAGCCAGTTCTTCAGTAGTAGCTGTTGATTGAGCTAATCGTACTAATAGACCAGCTACTCTTATGCAATGGCAGCTTGTTCAAGTGTATCTACAAATAACCGTACCTAGTTACTGTTGCCAGTTCTTCTTCAGCAGTAGCTGTTGATTGTGCTGCAGCACCTGCCATTGACTCGGGGACTTCCACAACAGGAACTTCTTCCACTGCTGCTATTGTCTCATCGATGCTGGTTTCCACAGCTTCGGTCACCTCGGGTTCCTGCCT
Source organism: Melanodrymia aurantiaca (assembly GCA_032355825.1). Lineage (NCBI taxonomy): Eukaryota > Metazoa > Mollusca > Gastropoda > Neomphalida > Peltospiridae > Melanodrymia > Melanodrymia aurantiaca. The sequence continues at coordinate 8,391 of JAULBR010089526.1, forward strand.
TGCAGTCATCCAGTCTTTGACCAGTTTAAAGTTGAAGAAGCCTTCTTTAATATTTGAAAACGTCTGCACGACATTGGTTATTTTAGCGAACAACTGAGCACCAACATTGACAGCGTTGATGACCGCAGTGACCTTCTGTCTGTCGTCAAGGCTTTTCCAGTTCATAAACAGCTCAACTGTGGCATAAACAGCATATCCTGCCATGGCAACGCCCATGAGGTTGCTAAGACAAGCCCCAGTCTTTGAAAGGGTGGGGTGTTTCGAAAACCAGTTGGTCGCCATACTGCTAAGCTTTTGTACCTGAGTTCCGACATCTGTGACCCACATGTTCACCATCTCGCTAACCTCTGGAGCTAAACGGTCAAAGAAAGCTTGGATTGTCGCCGTCTTTAGCTCATCCTGACTTTCTTTAATCAACTTTGAAAGCTGTTCTCGAAGTTCGGGATAAACCGATGGGTCGTTTGACAAGATCAAGTTGACGAAATGCTTGATGCTGTTAAAGATGAATTCATTCATCGCATCCTGAATGGCCTCGGATCCCTTGTAGCTTTCACTGATGTAGTTGAGTCGGAATTTGAGGAACTTATTGTATAAAAGAGCTCCGTAGTTATCCTTTGGTGACTGTAGAATCTGAAGGATCATGCACTGCTTCTGCATAATGGCCATGGACTGTTCTGCATTGGACGACACAGCCAACCCAATCAGGACGCTGTTCTGGATTCGGTTTTCGTACAATCTCGTAGCCCATGATTCCCTATCAGGGGAGTAATAATACTTCTGTAATGATGGCGATAGATCTAGGAAAGCCAGAGCCGAAACATCGGAATTCATCAACGAGTAATCTTTGCTCTGGGACAGAGATGTTTTGCCATTACCAGCCCAATAGAACAAGAGTTTATTTTGCTCCGCGGCGGTGAACTTCTTCCCTAGAGTGGAACTTTGCGACATTCCATAGGTCAGGTAACTTGTACCGAAGTCATCCACCAAGAAAGGTTCGTGTTTATCGGCAAGTTTCTGGACTTCAGGTCTGATTTGTGGAGAAACGATGCCTGGTGAAAAGAAGTAGATGAAATGAGACGATGTTATACAGTTAAACCCATCCATTATGACAATATGTGGAACATACAGACACGCTCCCGAATTTGATGGTGAATGGCACCGTACGTATACATCTAATCCTGTTTGTAATCTAATAATTATGTGTCTGGCTAAGGCCCGCTTTCCATTAATGGGATTTTGCGCACGTTTCCGTGAGCGGAGATGTGCGTTTCCTTATCTGCGTTTTAATTATTCCACAATATTTGTTTAATAATTACCGTATCGTGTCAAATAGAGATGAATTTCGCGTTATGGCGTCACCGAGCGGGAAAAAACCCACGTGTACCTATCTACAATAAGTTGTATCCTGACATCTGGAATGTCAGCGTGTGTACCTACCTGGTAATCTGTTTCTCCGGTCATCTGGAATCTGTAGTGGTGTGTACCTATCTGGTAAGTTGTATCCAGTCATCTGCAATAGTTATCTCTAATGCTTGCTTCGTGTATATATGATTCAACCGGGTATGCACTTGGGAATTTTTGTTTTGACTGGCCAATCGGGCCACTCACAGCAACACTGTGACTTGCCCATACAACTTTTGAATGGCCCGTGACCGAATTTTGTTAAAAAATGTTTTTCTTAAATTGCACTTTGAAAACATATTGGCCGAGGTGTTCCGATTGAACCTACGAATATTTTTCCGTGGTCGAGAATTCCCGAATACGTAATCAAAGGTGGCCGATTTTTAGACTTCGATAGACTGGGGAAGTGGTCGCTATATGTCCTATATGGGTTTGGTAGATACTAATAGGAAACCAGTTGAAAACAATACATAAAAAATAACTGTCCGATCCCTTACAAACATTAGTCATTTGTATTTTGATACATAATACGATATGTGGAAATTTTCTGTCGCCAGGCAGGCAACTTGATAAGGTTTTGACTTGCCCGACGCTATTTTGTGTGGCCATGGGCTACCGGACGACCGTAAAGTGCACACCCTGTATGAATGTCAGAACGTGTGTACCTACCTAACAAGTCATTTCTCCAGTCATCTGGAATCTTAGTCTCCATGGCTTGCTTGATCTAGTTGAATGTAAGAATGTGTACCTACCTAACAAGTTATTTCTCCAGTCATCTGGAATCTTAGTCTCCATGGCCTGCTTGATGTAGTTGAATGTGAGAGTGTGCATTTCTTTCTGGTCTATGGGAGGGGTGGTGACCAGGTCTTCAAGCGTCATTATTCGGTTTGTCTCAGTCTTTACACTTGCAAACGATTGGCTTGTAGGATCTAAAACAACGGCAGTCTTGTTTGGTCTTGATAACGACTGACTTTTTGCTTCATATATCTTGCTGTGATGATGCATCGGCTTGTCATATCTCTTGCTTGTCTGTAAAGAAGAAGGTTTAACGTTTGGATCACCGCTCACTACAACGTATTGTGGTTCTTGTTTCTGATGACCTTTTGCAATATGAAGTTCAGGTTTTGGTTGATCAATGGGAAGGTCTGGTTCACCTACTGGTGGCTCTGGTTCAACTATAGCAGGCTTTGATTCAACAATTGGAGGCTCTGGTTCAATGATACGTTCGTCCCTGGAGCTTGTCGAGTGTTTAAATGCTTGCGACAGAAGTTGGTGTGCTGGAGACGTATCCATAGCATGCCTTCCTGCTTCTGCGATCATATCCCTGTGGCCTGGTTGCAGTTTAAAAGTCCCGTTCCACAGGTAACTATCTTCATCACCGAGGGGTCGCCGAGGATCGTATTTGAACAGTTTGCCTTGAAACGACTGCATATCCCAATCGAAAGTCGCCACCATTCTACTGTATCCAATAAGCGATCTGTATTCTGTGGGAACAGTGATATCCAGGTTCAGTCGGTTGACCTTGTCGACGTAGAACACGTGATGGTCATGCAGATCGGTCTCTTCAGGTAGAATGCCCGTGTCTGTGAGATCCAGCATTACGTACGGGGTCAGTACGATCCCCTTGTATTTGTAGCCAATCTTCAGAAAGCCAAAGTTTTGCATGAATGGTCCGATGTTCTGCGTCTCGGGGTCGGCTACTTCAGAGAGATCCTTGATGGGAACTGTGGACATCCTTGTGGTGTATTCGTTAGGCTCGATGTAATAATGAAATCTCGCTTTCTGATAAACCGTGTTGCCCATAGTCTTAATTATCACGCCAAACCCTGTAATGAAAGTATACATATTGAGAAAAACAATACAAAGAACGTTTACAAATGTGTCATTTGAAATGTGGAATTAACCACACAGCGATTAGCACAAATAGATGATGTATTTTTAAAATATATTATATGCCTTACGATAAAAAAAAATCCAGTTCACTTTAAAAGCACACACCTGAATTTTAAGAATGATAAAAAAGATAAAGTTTGTTTATTTAACGACGCCATTGGAACACGGTTATTGGACGCTAGACGCATGGTTATATTGACACATGATCACAGAGGAAATCCGCTGCTATCACATATGCTACTCTCCTTCGAATAACAGCAAGGGATCTTTTATGTGCACTATCCCATAGACAGGATAGCTCTTGATAATAAAACATACCAAATATTCTGTCTAGAAAATATCTGAGATAATAAAACATACAAACATTGTGTCTAGAAAATGTCTAAGATGATAATAAAACATACCATGCATCCTGTGTGAAAAATGAGATGATAATAAAACATACCAAACATTCTCTCTGGAAAATGTCTGAGATGGTAATAAAATATACCAAACATTCTGTCTGGAAAATATCTGAGATAATAAAACATACCAAACATTCTGTCTGGAAAATGTCTGAGATAATAATAAAACATACAAACATTATATCTGGAAAATGTTTGAGATGATAATAAAACATACCAAACATTCTGTCTGAAAAATGTTTGAGATGATAAATAAACATACCAAACATTAGATGTCTGGAAAATGTCTGAGATGATAATAAAACATACCAAACATTAGATATCTGGAAAATGTCTGAGATGATAATAAAACATACCAAACATTCAGTCTGGAAAATGTTTGAGATGATAAATAAACATACCAAACATTAGATGTCTGGAAAATGTCTGAGATGATAATAAAACATACC
>JAULBR010089537.1:0-12534 GCA_032355825.1 Melanodrymia aurantiaca
AGCCTTGCGGAGCACTCACTCTGGGTTTGGAGTCGATACTGAGATTAAAAATCCCATATTCCACGAATGGGATTCGAACCCAGTACCTACCAGCCTGAAGTCCGTAGCGTTACCCACTGCACCACGGAGACCGGTTTGTTTTATTTAACGACGTCACGTTATGAGGTGTCGCTAACCATGACGTCATGCAGTTTGTTTTATTTAACGACGCCACTAGAAACAAATCGAATATAAATCAGCGGTTATTGGACGTCAGGCGCATGGTTATATTGACACATCACAGAGGAAACCCGCTGCCGCCACATATGCTACTCTTCCACGAATGACAGCAAGGGGTATTTTATGTGCACTATCCCATAGATAGAATAGCACACAACACGGAATTAGATACCAGATGTGTATCACTGACTTGAACGTAAAATACACCATAAAATGTTTTGCACTGTGGATGATTGAACCCTCGACCCATCCAGCCACAGGCAGGCATTCTACCTCTAGACTACGTCCCGCCCCCACGCCCCCTATAGTGACCGTTGGTTCCCGCAATATTTTAAGACAGTTTAAAAGGGGAAGCAACTCCGTAAGGTCGTTGATAATCAATTTGTCCGCGCATTTCCGTTTCAGGTTTCTGCCGGCACACGCCACTGTGAGATCATTGTTTCCTCCATTGTGTTCGGAGAACCATTTCCGCTGTGGTGATTGAATCATTAACTGATTAGCTAAGTGAGCGGGATGTTATTGTTTGGAGCCGCACTTCCATTTACTGACTGTAGTTAATACCAGGGTGTGCTCGCACCTGGAGAATGGAATTACCTGCACGCTGTGTCATCTGATACCTGTCGTTACTCTCTCACTCTGTACACATGCTGGACGCGACGAGGCGTGTAATAACCTGTGCTAATGTTTCTCCTGCGTGTCATCATGGACGGCTATTAAAGAGACACTGTCGGGTGTTTAATCCCAGTACCGACTCCAACACAAAGTAATATTTCTCATGCCGTGTCATCATGGACGGCTATTAAAGAGACACTGTCGGGTGTTTAATCCTAGTATCGACTCCCACCCAGAGTAATGTTTCTCATGGCGTGTCATCATACATGTATATAATTAAAATACTTTGTGCCTACGTCCATGCACCTTTTTCTGCAACAAACCGCAACAATCTGTAAGATCGTGCAAACAAAAGACCCGGAATGTGGCATTGTTTGGACCGTCAGTAATACAAGTGGGGACATTTGTCGCAGCTTGTTGCACCGTGTAGACCGCCAGTAATACAAACTGCAACAACTTGCAACACGCTGGGATTTTTGTCGTAGCTTGTTGCAAAATGTATTACGACAAATGTATTAGCGTGTAGACAGGCCTTTAGAATCCTATAGTACAGGTATATTGGCTACCGATTGCGTTATACTATTTCGGACCTAGATTACTATAGACTTCTAATATTATATACTGTATACCTTTTACACGGTCACCAGTACCAATATTACACTGATAAACACAGATGTTCGAGATGATAAAAAGAATGTTTGTTAATTAAACAACATCACAACAACACATTAATAGACTGATTGATTGATTGATTGATTAATTAATTATAATCATCAGCTATTGAATGTCAAACGTGATGAACAAAGCACCTATACCATCATATAATATATATGATACTCTTTTTTATTAGCAGAAAGGGTTTAGTACATGTACTTTCCCTACAGATGGTGGAGTACATACCACAGCATTTGATATAAGTCGTGGGTCATTGGTCGATATGAAAAAATCAAGTTCAAACAGATTTAAAGAGGTTTGATCCCACGACATACATAATTATAACGAAGCGGTATGTGGAAGATGAAGAAACAGAGAACTTACACATCTAGCTGAGGAATGAACAAATAAATTAATGTAGGTGTCCATTTCTACAATATTCCGACAGACTCCCACCCCCACCTCCCCACAACCTCAGTGTACTAAAGGGTTTATTCCAAAAGCGTTTTCTTTCTCTTAATCTCAGAACGAGTATCATGCTTGTTTACCGATTTTAGATACAGTTCTTAGTTTGTAGTATCCTCTCTGCATTTAAAGACCTTAAACACATTAAATCACAACATTCCCACTCTGCTGCATCTCCAAACAGCGTAATCTTAAAAATGTTCTAACTATTCAGGAACTGGTCTCCGTGGTGTAGTGGTTAACACTTCGGGCTTCAGGTATGGGTTCCCATTCATGGCATATCAGATTTTTAATCCCAGTACCGACTCCAACCAAAGAGTGAGTGCTCCACAAGGCTCAATGGGTAGGTGTACATAAAATGCATTTATGCTTTTAAGAATATACATACCCTGGTAACCTGAAAATATAACATTAACAATGCAGACATCTTTAATTAATGTATAATGGTTGTACAATTGTCATTTTTCATACAGACACTTGAACTTTAGGCTACAGTTTGTACACATAAATTTTGTTCATACAACTGGTCATCAGTGTCCACTATATATTTGTAGCAACTGTGTCTCCATCTGCCATTAGGTTAAAGAGCTCTTAAGGTATAACATTTTTGGTGGTGCTTGGATTCTGTGCACATTGTACTTTTTTTTCCTTCATAAATACTTGTACCATCATTTTAAAAGAAACATGTTTCATCAATCCAGAAATCAAATACTGGTACAGAAATTATGTAACTGTTAAACCAGACCATCAAAAACGTATTGCATGTCTTGTGAACACTCCAGGTCACTATGCTAGGTCATTCTCTAGATGATTCAGACACTACTATATAATTATATTAAACAATCCACTTCACACGGTTTCCTTTTCTATGGACATCATCTTCCAGTACTGGTGAAGTCTCTGCAACCACTTTGTCCAATATTGCTCACAAACCTTTCGTTCCATTATATGAACGTGGGCAGGCTCACCCCAAGGGTAGGCTATTACAATTGCAGCATTTGTAATGGGACCATACTGTAATATAAGAAGCAGATGAATACATGTGTTATTAGATAGTATATTTTCTTCAGAAAGTGTATAGAACAATAAAGGAAAGGACACACCAGCACATTGTTAATCTTCTGCTAATACTACATGTAGTAATAGATGTCGAACATGTTAATAATAATAATAATAATAATAATAATACATTGCCGTGAAAGTGTCGAGAACAAATAACTAACCAGTACATTATTATTAATCTCTGTTAATAGGTGTTGAACATTTTAATTGCAATAAGTTGTGTAGAGAGGGTGGTGGGGGTAGACATATCTTGCTACCCACACAAAGGTTACTCTTTTCAATTAGACCTAGCAAAGGTTGGAAAACGAGTAGCCCATCTGACAGTAGTCACTTCATTCATAGACCATGTGTCAAAATAACATTGCTGTCGATTTGAAATCCAGTAGCTGATCATTAATGAATTGAACAATGTGCTCTAGTGGTGCTGTTAAAACAGCCTATCACAATGGCAGGGAATACATTATGTATTCACCTAATCATATGAACATTCTGAGTAACTTACTAATAAACAAGATAGTCGACATAGCTTGTTTCAAAAACCTATAAAAAACAATTTAACAACCTGGCACCAACTTGTGCAATCAAGGTAGTGTCATTGTTTTATTTTGTCATGTATGATTTCTCTGTAGTGAGAAGTAGACTTGTATCAATCCTATGTCGTATTATCTACATACTTCATTGAACTACAAATCACCGAGAACATAATATACATTCCCCAAACAAACATTTCCATGACAAAATGTTTCCTTCCTGTTAACTTACTACGATCAATATAGAGTTAATTTGGAATATTTAGAGCAATGTGATTGCTGTTACTGACCCTGGCATACTCCTGTCCTGGCACAGGAAGATTTGTTGCTCTATTGATACCCGCTAGTGTTTGCCATTTTACTCAATCATCTCCGTAGTGTTATTTCATGCGTAAATCAACTTTCTGGCAGACATGATCCAATGACTGGGTCCATTTCACTTGTCTATATTGCATGGCCGTGCTTACAATAAATCGTCAGAGTGAACTCAATGCTAGAGTTATACTGCCCCAATTTGCGGGGAAATACCCATAATTTACTCAGCTACCTTAATCTCCACATCAGGTGACAGATTTATGAGGTAACTGAAATGCTCAATTATTTCGTCTTACCCGGTATCTATACATATATTGTATTAATATAATCTGAAGGAATACAGACGACTGTCTAAACTGGATCCTCATGGGTCTGAAGAATGTGCTGATTTAGACACAGTGCTGGATTGGAGAGTGAATAATATACATTTAAGTCAATTTCTGACTCTACATTTTCAGACGAGAAATTACTACAAATATAAGTTCTACCACAGAGCTACCGTATATACATTGTATATTGTTTTAGAAGTGAAAATATATGAAGAAAAATGTTTTACCACTCAGCTAAATGGACACCACAGGGAAAATCACAAATGCAAAAAGTAATACAGTTGTACTACACCCAATGACCACAATCATTACATATAATTATACATATATATGATAGATCGCATAATTCCATTGAAGAATTGGGTCAAGTCATATTATGTTCTATTCATGCTGTCCTAGTTTAGTTGATAGAAATTAAATCCAAAACTGACATGTCCACAGGCAAACAAAGACCTTACAAACCGCATGTCTATCATAAAAGAACTTTCATTGGCATTTTAAAGACTAACCGAGTAGACTAAATTATTCCATCAAAATAGTATTGTATTATAGTGTATCCATGTAAACCGATATGATGTTCACACCTGAACTAGAATACACAAAACATGCCTTTAAATTAGGTATAACTGGACATCGTCCACAGACAGACAGCTATGTGTACACACCAATTCACTGCCGTAAACTGGCTATCAGCAGAACAAACATTTAACATGGAATATGGCATGTCCACGTAACAATGGACATAAAATTGTGAAAATTTGTTGACAAAGAAACTATTGGCTGGTAGAGATTATACAAACACCTGGCAAATAGGCCAAATCTGGGACGTTAAAAAGGAAAACAATAATCTATGCATTTTATTCATTTCGTAGGTACATGTAGTATTGTACACATATGTATGTGAACATTCTTTAAGAAACATTTCTACTGGTTTTTGATGAAATATGTTTTCAAATGCAATGAAAAATTTGCCACTAATCAATCATTAGAATTTTAATCTTTGTGGAACACATGCATGCAAAAAAATATTTTTTATATAAAATTACCCAGAAACTGATTTTCTCATTGTACATCAGCCAGGTGAAAAGGTTATTAATTTATTGGAGAGAAAAACTTGGTTTAAACATTTACATGTATGAACATACAGATTTGATGTTACCACGTTATATAGCCAACAACGTTGACATGACATAGCAAAGAATTATCCAACACTGTATCTTAATATTTTATACACATTACGGTATATGTTATATTCTTTTTTTTTTAAATTTGTGTAGTAGAGGTATAAATAAATGATAAATCCATCAAGTACAAATATCAATGTTAAATATAATACGGGGTGGAAAGCAATAAATTAAAATAAAGGTAGTTAAAAATAGAAACGTGCAGATCGCGTTTAAAATGTTTACAGCTTTAGTTAAATCATTTACATATAATTATGATTAATAGTACATAGGATCATAATTTTCTCCAATCACAAAAAGAAGAAAATGGTTATTTGCAGTTCAGTAGTTAGTCTAAACCAGATGCATGTTTGATTCTTTGATTTTAATAGTCTATCATAACTCCATAAGGAATGGCCTTTATATTGTTTTATACAAACTTTCTAAAAATGTATTTTATTGTATAACAAAAAATTATATTGGGCAAGACTTTAATAAACTATCTGTGTGTGTGTGTGTGTGTGTGTGTGTGTGTGTGTGTGTGTGTGTGTGTCTGTAAGACTGATATAACATAAAACCAATTAGGGACCAAAACATGTGTTGATTTAGTCATGCAAGTTGTTTATAGTCCTAGAACTCACATGTTGGAAGAGATGGAGCCACCCACAATGTACCTGTCTTTTAAGTATAAGCCTTAGGATACCTCTTGACACATAGACAACATTGATACAAGACCCATAACTTTTATGTCTAAAGAGTACACCTTCACTGCACATTCAACTACAAGTGGAATAAATTCAAATTTGCAAACAGAATCCAGTAACAATCCACATAGAACTGACAAAGAACTGACATTAAGAGCTGATGGAGGACATGCTTGGTTACCACCCTCCACTTACATGAAGGAAAAAACAATATTATAAATTACTTTTGGGCTGGGTGGTAAACAACAGTATTAAGAAAACAGTATTTTTTTTATTAAGACTACAACTTTGAGTGAATGCTACATATAGATAGGTCATTAATATTTCATACGCTCATTATGTCAAAATCACAAATATACTACAAATCCAATTAACTGCAATTTTATCTCCGAAAGGTTGGAAAAATAGTTTGAACGTCTGAAATGTTTTGTATTCAAAGTGTTTTTCATCCCAAACTCTATGTCTGAAGGGATCTTCAAAAAGCCACTTTAGCAAATATTTCCCATTTTTCTATCGTTGGTCTATACTGCTCTTATTTAGAACTAATTCACCAGCACTTTGTTATTGATGCTGCCTGTGTAGAAAGTGGGAGGTGTTTGTGTGGACAATACTTTGAGTCTCCTTTGTAAAGCAATTATGACACTATTTGAAGAAAATCCCTTTTAAAACATTGGAGAATGACCCAAACAACACACCTCAGATGCTAGTGACTGAAAAACCCACTCCAAAAGGCGATACATCTATTATCAAGCCAATGAGAACTGATTACGTGCAAATTCCTCCATTCTATGGTGCTCAAATAATTATAGAGTCATTTGGAAGAAAAACATAAGGATTGGTCATTCCTTTGAAGATGTCTTTTTTCTCTCTTTCATATACATTCCACAGAAGGTGCATGTATCTACCTGTACACCAAACAGCTGGACCGCTCTTTCAATCACTTGAACTTATTTTAGCAAATGTTATCTTAAACTTAAGTGCAGCATTCTAAGATTTTATTGAGATATATTAGTTTATCTACATACACATCAAACAGCTGGACTTGTAAATTTCAATAACTTGTTTTAGTATTATTTAAAAATTGAGTTCAACATTTTAAAAGGTTTTATTCAGACTATTGAGACTAGTAGTGAGCATTTTCAGTCAAAGTTATATTGTTAACAAAATACTTAACATGTTCAACTATTTGCCTATGTGAAAATACAGAACCTGTTAGCAAATTAACAGTGTACACTGTACATTACTGATAATTTTGTTAAATTTGTTTCTTCAAATGATTAAACATTAAGGCTATCTTCCAATTTAATATACAAATGTATGTATATTTAAAAAAAGAAGAAGCAAGTTTAGAACTTTATTGCTAAAGATTGTGACAAATGAAAATGATTTAAACTTGATAATACAGGGCAGTTTATTTAATATCCTCTATATAGAAAATGAAAATGTTAAATCAGTTATTTTTGCCAATAGGTCATTGATTTGGCTATCGCTTATTTAAAAAAAATTATTATAAGAAACAAAAATCAACAGTAAAAATGTATAAAATAGATTCATAGGTATTCGATCTAAACTGTATGAATTCGATGTGATACCTTGAGGTGCGTACTGCTGTTAATAGCACCCACATAGGCTGCAACCTGGATTGGGCTGTCGAACGTATTGGACAAGAGAGGCTTCGGCTTCTGTGATGTCTTCCAGTCTATCACACACAGGCAGTCTCTGAAAATACAACAAAAAACTAAACAAGTGCAAATATTAAACATTGAACTAAAAGCAGCTGCACAAACATGTGCAAATGAAATCCCAAGTGGAGAAGAAATGAGCGTTGCATTAGTTAATACGATTAGCATTACTTCTGCACATGCTTCAGCTATATATACACATGTAAGTAAAACAGTTAAATTTACCATTTACACCAAAAAATAATGGGCATACATGTACCATAAATATACAAGTAATACCGATAGTGATACTACAATATATAAGTATACTAATAGGGTTACTGTGATACACAAGGAAGTAATTGGGTTACCACAATACACAAGAAAAAATAGGGGTTTACATGTAGTCAAACCTGCTTGAGCGGCCACCTGTATTAAGTAGCCACCTGTCTTAAATTAAAGGGTCACCTTAATATTCCACCAAATGATCAATGTTAGTGCATTATGACCTGTATTAAGCAGCTACCTGACCTGAGGCCACTTTTATTTACTCCATTAGGTGGCTGCTTAAGACAGGTTTGACTATACATACCGGTAATACATTAAATAATGTGGTTAAAACAATACAAAGAAAGTAATGGGGTTAGCACAATACAGAAAAAAGTAATGCAATGTAAATAATAGACAAAGTAATGGGTTTTAATACACACTACAGAACTAATGGGGTTACCCCAATACACGAAGTAATGGGGTTAACACTATATATACAAGAAAGTAAATGTAGAAATAATGTTTGCACCACAACAGGTTACATGGAAAGTATAAAATGTAATATGCACCCAGTTTTAAGTTACCTACATGCATGAAAATCAGCATATACAAATAAAACCGGCCATTGTGAGTGAACACCACTATTCAGTTTTCAGCACCAGTAAGAATGTCTTCACCATCAGAACTACACAAGTTAGCTCCCTTCAATTACCTTTTTTATTTGTGAAAAATTACATTCTTTAAATAATTAAAATTGATACACCTGCTCGAGTGGCCACCTGTATTAAGCAGGCATCCACTTTAAATATCATCATTATTTTCTCCTTAATCATCTATTTTAGTGCATTATGACCTGTATTAAGCAACAACCTGTTTTAATTAACAGGTCACTTTTTGTTGCCCATTAAGTGGCCACTTAAGACTGGTTTGACTATAGTTTAATTTTATTATTTAACACATGTATTAAAACTATGCAAACAGAAAATAACTACCGGGTACTCTTACAGATCTGCATAAATATGTACATCCACAAGTACCATTTAATTTAATTTTCACATATTTAAATTGTTATAATTAGAAAGCTTGCCTAGAAATTATTTGATAATAAAGTATAATCCTACTTATAAATTTTGAAATTAATACATACATGTATAGTGAAATATAGCATAGGTAAAGGCTTTCAAGTTAGTGCCAAATATTTGTTTGTGATATTATTTTAGGAGTTCTTCATTGTTAACATTAGTAGCTATGTATTTCATTCTTTTGACGAATGCATGTGCCGAGTTATTACAGAATGCGGATATTATTTCAAGCTGTGTTTAGTCAGGCATTTTCTTCTTGCAGGGTTAATAGAAAGAAGGTGTAATGTTGTGGGCGTTGCTGCACAAGTCAGGAAGTTGAAAAATGGGGATGTTCAACGTTTATTCATCTTTTGGCTGGCTGCAGTTAGCGAGCGAGCGAGGTGCATGTTGCCAGCAGATGTCAGTGTGCTGGGATTGATCGGCACCATTCACCGTCCTCCTTTCTATTGCTAAAGACAAAACCATGCATGGCTGTTACAGTTTGTTAACATAAAGCACAGAAAATAACAATTAATTGCAAGAACAGGGGTTGAAATGTTAACTATGTAGCTGTCACTACGGTAACAGGTGATTTTGACAAGTGATGGAGTGAAAGCGTTTTGTACCTGCTACTACAATAGCTAGGTCATTTTAAAATGTTTAGAGGCTACTTAAGACAAACACCATTTTATTTATAATCAGAGATATACGAAAAACAAACCAATTATATTACATGTACTACACCTAAGCCATTACATTTTGGCTTGAAATAAAATTTTCTAATTACATAATGCAAAATGTAAATTTATGTATAAATGACTAATATAATTTTTGTTCTACATTTCCAACCATGAACACATATGTTTAGCATCATTGTTGAAATAGTCTCCTATTACTAAATAGCGAGAAAGATGTAGGCACAATTATTTAGCAGAATTACATAAACAACTTTTTTTATATTTCCTTTTTATGTGCAGGATGGTTGGAATGGGAATAGCTCAATTGGTCCACCAAGGAGGATCGATCCTTTGACCTCTCAACAAACTACATGTAATGTGTATGGTATTACCATTGTGAAGGATAAAAAGATAGTTTGTTTACAAAAACCACCAATAAACAGTTATTGGGTTTCAAGAGCCTGTTCATTTCAACACATGATCTCAGAAAAATTCTACATACAAAATAAAAAAAAAGTACACTCATGTTTGTAGAATGGACGAGGCAATAGTTCTCCCAACACCCACCTACTCAAATGACCCTGTTTTAACAATACACAAATAGCCTACATTTTTAAATAATATATTTAACAGACATCTCAACATCCACTGAGGTGAACCGAACCAGGACCCTCTGTGCGATCGTCCAGTGTTCTATCAACTGGGCTACAGGGAAATTTCAGTAGGAGCTCTTTACACCAACAAGTGTTGCTACATTTACACTCAAATATTGTCTATGTTTAAACATAGATATTCTCTTTGTTTTAACATCCCAAACATCCTATTTTAACTGTAACACAGTACATGTTATCTGTTTATTATGCATGTTTGTTGTTGCATGAAGTACATGTACAATGTATGAGAAAGTAAACTTTTCTAGTTTTCATATATATATGTTGTGTACAAGTTGTGATTTTGTACAAGTTGTATCAAAATCAGGACTCACAGCTGTACAAGTTATAACTCGTACAGGAAAAACTGTACACGTTGTAACTTGTACAAACCCATCATACAAGTTATTACTTGTACAATGTTTCTGTACAGGTTATAACTTGTACAAAATCACAACTTGTACACAACATATATATACTGTATATAAGTATCTGTGTCTATGAAATACCACTACTTTCCCACAGGCATTGACATTCTACTGATCAGTGTGTTTATAATTGCTCTATATCTGCACATGTTATCACAATATGCAGCCTGGTCTCACACACGCACATAACATGTAATTGTGATAGTTACCAGACCTAAAACCTAAACAACTAACAACTTTAATGTAGAAATTAAACCACAAATAGAAAAAAATAAGGTGCAAAGAAAGAAATATTGCACATGTGTCAATAATGTTAAGTCAAATTTCTCCATTATTCATGCATCAGGGTCTAACCACCATTTATACACATGTACATGTAGATAAAAACAAAAACACAAGGAAAAATTAAATAATTTCTTCTAGAATGCAGTGTTCATCCAGAATTCTACTTTAATAACAGGGTTAATATTCTGTATTTCAGAGAAAACTTGCTATGCTTTATAATCACCAGCAAAAGACATTTTATGGTACGTGTACATGCACATTTTTTAATACACAGGACACTCTGGACAACAATACGTCATACATGTACTACATACACTGTACCACTGAAAGTGATGGACTAGTCAGTCTGATGTACTGGCATCGTCCTATAAATTGCAAACACGTAATCATTTGAAATTACTGTCTGTTTGTTAATTCCATAATAGTTTACTGTCCAAACATGAGGATATACAGAATGGACCGACTACAATTGACAATTAACCTAAAACGACCCAGATGCATGACTAAAATTACTTCCAACTTTGTTCAATTTTATTACTGTAAGCATACATGTAGCACCTAGTTGAGAACTGACGGAAGAAATATATAGTTTCCAGTCACATTCTGACATATAATTACTACACATACTATTAGTAACTTTTTGAAAAACTCACTGGGGTTCATGTAATTGACCGACCTTTGTTACATTTGTATACTCGCTGAACCTACATTCTTCAACTGACATAAATCATTTGTTAAATTTAAACATCCTGGAAGGGAAGTAAAAAAATATATATACATGTAGATAATAAATCGTAAAAGTCCTTTTGGGTAAAATAACAAAAGATGTCAGTTTGTAATACCATTACTTTAAAAAAAACAAGAAGCTAAGTTAAAATCATTTGCACAAAGATGTGCTTACATTTTTCTTTCAGTTCTTCCTGACCAAAAGATTCATGAGTATTAGGGAACAAGTAGCTGGAGGGTGTGCCATCCATTTATCTGAGGGGAAGAATGTCAGTAAAGTTGAAGTTCAAGAAACAGCATGTTCTGTGCATCCATCACTACATAAACACATCTCTACCAAAAGAATTTCAATGAGTTTTTAATCCACATTCTTATTGGACAGAAATATTGTGTTATTCACGTTTTCATGTCCATATGCAGTCTTCACCAGAAAAGGTGAGTGATAGCTTGCCCTTGCCTCTACACACATCATTGCCTAATAGATATTAAACACAGTTATTTTACCACATTGTCTCAGAAGAAATCCCCTGCTGCTGATAGGCTACTCTTACTGATTAGCAGCAAGGTATCTTTTATATGAACTTTTTCACATACCAGTCATGAACCACTGGTTGGAATGAGCAAAACTTAGCATGTCTACTTAGCAGGTCTCCGTGGTGCAGTGGTTAACGCTACGGACTTCAGGCTGGTAGGTACTGGGTTCGATTCCCATTCGTGGCATAT
>JAULBR010089548.1:0-12532 GCA_032355825.1 Melanodrymia aurantiaca
AGCAATAATTGCTCTCCTACATAATTTCACAAGAGCAGTTTATTGCTCACCATCGATTTTCAAACCATAAGCACTGACTGTATATGTATAGTACTTGTATTCTCACAATTTATATGCTATGTGATGGGTACTCGTGTCCTATGAGTATGAATGGACTTGAATCCTGCTACTATGGTCGGTCTGTACATGTACCACAGTATTCCTGTAGTCCGTAATTTCATTACTGATACATGTATGTATTATCCTGTATGGTAAAGTGCACATAAAAGTTCCAATGTTGCTAATGTCACGTCAGCAGGCTCCTTCTGAGACCAAGTGTCAAAATTCCATCCATTTGACATCCAGTACCTGATGATTAATAATGTGACGTGTTCTAGTGGTGTCAACCAACTATATTTTTATCTCTATATTATAATAAAATTAAAATGTACATGTATAATATATACATTGTATTAATATATTAACATATATTATTGATTGAGTCTGAGAGATAAACTATCCTGTTTTAAAATGAATAATTGGTAAAAAAACCAACAAAAAAACCCTGTAATAACTCAAACAATTTGAAAATGTTCTTTAAAAAAATAGAGCAAAAACAATAGATCTGCATGCATGCATACAGGTAAACTATTTAAATAGTTAACATAAACTTTATTATTTTGCTTGTGTATGCAAAAACAAAATGCATGCATACATTACATGTATATATGTATGTATGTATGTATACATCCATTTTTTTACTTGGCTCATATGAGTATGCGAAAACAACATGCATCCATCTATAGATACATACAGTGGAGTGGGGCATACATGTACATGTAGCTCAGCGCAACAGTGTCTGCTTGAGGTTCGATAAGATGACGGATCGATCCTCAGTGGAACCGTTGGGTTATTTCCTATTCCAACTAGTCCACTGATCCATGACTAGTCCATCAAAGGCCATGGTGTGTGATATCCTGACTGTTGGAAAGTGCACATAAAAGATCCCTTCCTTGCTGTTATTCGAAGAAGAACAGCGAAGAAGAGTAACTTTAGTGATGGGATTGGGTTTCCCCTGTGACCAATTGTCGATATAACCATGCGTTTGACATCCAATATTATAACCGCTGATCAATTAATAATCAATGTCTTCCAGTGGTGTCGTTATTTAGTTAGGCTCGTATTTTGAGGTCTTATAAAAATCAGAAAATTTTAAATACGATTTCTCAATAAATTTTCATGAAAAGTATGTGACGAAAATTGTTCCTAATCTAACAATCAATTAAGGCAACTAGTACATTAAATAATCTGATTACTGATTGAAGTACTTAGTCATTGTGACATGGACATCATCAGGTACACTACTACACACAATGTATGAACCACTGGTAACCACTAACCTATAAAGTACACATCATACTGTACATGTAATCTCTGATCTTGACGTATGGACACTGACCTGTCCCCAATATTAATTTTCTTCCATATACTCACTGGGGCAGTGGGCTGACAAAATACACTTGTTTAGGTCAATGTGTGTCTGATTAGATCTACCGAGTTTTTGTATTCTTATCATTTATTACATCCATTATATCAATCACTTCGATTGAAAATAATTTGTACGTATAGGTTAATGGTTATAACACAAATTTGACAAAAGGATTTGGGAAGTGGATTATACTGATGTCGGTTTAAACAGTACATTATAATGTAGATTTTATATGTATGCAATGTAATGTACAAGTTTGTATGTATCATTTTATCAAATATTTTTAATGGTTTCAAGATCATTTTAAATAGCCTGTAACAGGTATGTGAAATTGTGAATATAGAAATCCTTCATACTTGCTTGTATTGTGTGGAATAGCCTTTTCTCCCAACAGTGCATAATGAAGGATTATTTTTCTCTCATCACTTGGTGTTAGAACGTAATTTTTTACTAAATGATGTCAAACTAAAAACAATTTATTTAATTTTGTATCAACATTAATACATACACCACTAAAAAGATCATGTTCGATAATGGTTTATATTAAAAGTATAAACTTAAATTTCAAGCAAAAAGGAATTATTACATCGTGTTTTGTTTTAATTTGTAAGCACAATGTGTCTGTTTCAGCTACGTGACGTTGTGTAGTTATTTTTATGAAGAATGTTGTGATATCTCAACTTATATTGTTTTCATATTATTATAAAGTTGGTTTTTTTCTTTCACTTTTTGGTATTAGCAGTAAAATAAAGTAAATAACTAAGCTACAAAAGTTTAATATATTCATGTTTTGAATTTTTACTGCGATATTTTTCTGTGAAAATCGGATCAATCTGTGTTGTCAAGTGTAACGATGTGGGATAGAAATATCCCACAATGAGTTTCTCGTATGGGCTGCTTCTATCTTACATGTACAGGGATGCAGGCCTGAGACTAAGGACCCGTTCGGGTAACCTGTTTATAGGTTACTCGAAACTACACATCAAGTAACCTGTTTTGGTTTTAGGTTACCTAGAAGCTAAACATTAACTGTTGTTTATTTCAACCTTTATTTGACATGTATTCGTCACAAAAAAGCATGATTCAAAAGAATGAAAAACATTTTATAACCTACACATTCATGATAGGCCATACCGGTGTCACAATATTCATTCTTTCAAGTAATTTCTGAATGTTGTATTTGTTTGTTTCTCTCATTTTATTCTGTAATTAAATAATGGCGAGCGGTCACCGGTGCTCCGTTTGCGTCATTAGAGATCGAGGAAACCTCCAGGCAACCTGAACGACCGTTCGCCTCCTATACTCAGACCTGGGGATGAGAGAATCTGTTTTTCTTTGTCTTAGTCCGAGATGTACACTAATTATGTTGGTTTATAGATACATATTTATTATCATCATCATCATCATCAGTCAACCATATTCTGACACCCAATAGCCGATGTCTTTTTTCGTGCTGGGGTGTCGTTAAACATTCATTCATGCATTCATTCATCATCATCATAGCAATAGTTCAATGAACATGCTAAATGCCTATAATATATAATAAAGACCCCTTCTAGATAGCATTTTACAACAAATTTCTACGAACAAGATGGCTAATGCCAATTAAAATATTTAAGGATTAGTAATACTGTATTAGAGAACAGACTACAGGTAAGGAAGACATGCATAGGGAAGAAGAAGTGGTATCCAGAATAAGATAGGGAAATGAAATGATGAATGGTTAATCTTTTTCGAAATGCTTACTATTTATAATATTAAACTTAGAACTACATGTGCACAGACATAAGTTGTAAAATATTAATAAAACATTTTAATAGATATCATATATATTATAATAATCCTGTTTAGTTGATGCAGAACATTTAAAACAATTCTCATCAATTGTTTTTAATGTTTTACCTATTTTAAAAACTCTCTTTTTAATAATTAAGTGATACAGATTTTACAACTTATATACTAATAACCAGCAACAACAAAATACTCAATTTAGTACATCTAATGCTGTATGATGTCGACTCATTGTTGTGACAGGCAGTACCAATCAGGAAATAAGACAAGTATACTCGTGATGGTTACAAGAAGGTTGCAATAGGTCAGTAAAGTCGACAACGGACATTAAATGTAAGACAAAATTTTAAAATAAATTTGCTATTTTAGTTTTATTTTAGTTCAAATACAAACATGTATTTAATTGTCTCCAGGACCAACATCTTATGATTGAGGAGTGCTGAATCACTTTTTATCATCATGTTAGAATATTTTTATCTTTATTAACTATAGCGGAAACAATATTGTCCATACATGTAGTAATATGGTAAGGCGTATCATAAAATATTGTTTGTTTCCGGTTACACGACCGACCCTAATTTGAATTTGTTTTCGTATGTCCAAAACATTTTGTTAATGTAACATCGATTTCCACGAAAACATTCCAAAACTTAACACCTATCAGCACCTATTTAATATCCATCAATAAAAAAACAATTCCAAAATAAAACGTTTTTCCTACCTTCCTACCCTATTTGTTTCCAGCATGTAATAGGAAATGAGTAACCTTTTTTGTTCAGCCTAACTTAGGTTTATTTTCTTTACATGTATATGTACAGCGCTTTACAAGACACTCCTGTTTAGAGTTCTTTTAAAGTAGTAGTGAAATTCTAAATTGCTAAAACTGTACATTCAAATTACATGTGTATCAATAGTGGCATGCATAAAAGTTTTAAATTCATTAAGTACTTCATATATAATTCAATGTTATGAACTTATGTACTTTAATACATGTAAGAGTGATGTATCAATTTGACTTTTGAGAAATCTTTATCTGTACTCGTAGACAAAAAGTCATGTTTACATGTAGCCATATTGGAGTTCTGTGTATTTATCATGACCTTACATGTACATGTAGGTTACGAGGTTCATTTTTGTGGTAACCTGAAATGTGTTATGACACTCATTGCATATTTCCATGTCTGTGAAATATGTTCAATGTGTGCTTTTTATTGCTTTAGTTTTCAGATATATACACCATGTATCATGGTTGTCATGTCTCACTTACATGTAGAATATATTATTTAAATTGACAAAGCATATTTATCAGCCACTATAGTATAAATAAGGTTAGCTGTCATTGATGAACATTATATTGCAATGCAACAAGAATAGAAGAAATAAATGTTTAACTAAAGATTTAGTTTTTCTTTTAGATGTAGTTTGAGGCAAAAGTAACAATTCTAATGTTTTGTTAATAACATGTACAGTCAAGCGTGTCTTAAGCGGTCACCTAAGACAGTAACCAAACATGGCCTCTTAAGACAGGTGGTTGCTTAATACAGGTCATAATACACTAAAATTGATGATTTGGGAGAATATTATGGTGACTTTTTAAGACAGGTTATTGCATAATTCAGGTGGCCACTCAAGCAGGTTTGACTGTATATACATTATATACACTGCACATACATTGTAGCCACATTGATTATGAATTTTTTAAATACTGTTGGTTAACAGCTGCTGCTGTCATCATTATCATAAATAAACTCTTTAATCCTCGGTACATCAGATTATTGTCATGTGGTAAGTACTATGCTTATAAATTCTACATGTCTTTGTGATTAAATACATGTAATTTAGACAGCAAACCATGTACATGTACATTATGTATGTACAATGCAATTGTTTTATTTTATCAGCATTAAAATTTTATATATAAGCAGCTGGATTATGTTCCATTATATATACATTGCATATGCACACTTGTCCTGTATACATAAAATTCTATTTCGTTATACATGTATATGGTTACAAGGTCCACAAGTCAAAATTGTTTATACATCACTAAAAGCTGGACTTTACTAATCGGATGAACACAATCATGTACATTTCTAACGAAGCTTGATAAGACAGCCATGTAGATGTATTATATGTTATACTATTATCTAGTCTGATGGTGAGTATGTTGCCCATTCAGTAAGTGGCTATCTGTAATTATCAATATTGTCACCAGTATTATGAATACATGTACCAAAAGGTTTCTTTTTGATACCAACTACATAATTTTTATATCCTCTTTTTTTTTTAAATATAGCAAAAATTATGCAATTGTTCATTATTACAGTGTGGTATGTCATTCTATTGTTTGGTATAAATTAAAAATGTTCGTCACAATCTAATGAACGTGCTTTACAAAGGTCATGACCTCGCCCTGTAGGTCTGTATCATTTGGTTTGGCCTCTGTCGTATGTTCTGCCGATCACATCAGCATTATTTCACACTCTTCATATAATAATATACCCATGTATGTTGTCTAAATTTTTATATTAATGATAGCAAATATTAGTTACATGGGCAGATCTAGGGAGGCCCGGGCCTGCTCCCCTCCCCCCCCCCCCACCCAACCCCATGTTGCAAGTTATAATTTTATTATATACATACATGTATTGATTTTGAAATCTCTTACCGTACTACATGTAGATGCTTCATTGGGACCCCAACCCCCCCCCCCCCCAATGGATTTTCTGGACCTGCCACTGACTTATGGTGATTATGACATTTTCATGTATATGTTGACCTGAAAAACTAATATACTTGACCATTAAGTTGAAGTAAAACAGTAAATTAATCATTGGCTTTACAATGATGGTTTTAGTACTCAGGTCATGACCCAAATGGTTCTCTGCCCACATTAGATGCCATACATACATCGATTTGGGTATCTTATTAAATATACTATACATATCTATGTAAATATTATACTATTTTTGCCGTAAATATTATATAAATGTTTTTTTCTTTCAGATTTAATGGAATAAGAGTTAAATTACACAATATGGCCTCACCATCAATTGCCGAGTTTTACAAGGGCCGCAGTCTCTTCATCACTGGAGTTACTGGGTTCATGGGAAAAGTCCTCCTGGAAAAATTGCTGCGATCCTGCCCGGGTATTAACACTTGCTATGTGCTCATGCGTCCAAAAAAAGGTCTCTCTGTTATGGAAAGACTTGAACAAATGCTGCAATCAAAGGTGGGTTATATTCACTTAGTGACTTACAAATTTATTATTCATTTTGGTGGTCTTGACATATACAGGTTTGAAAAAGTTAAATCATAAATGACATTTTATTAATGGTTTTATTTTCAGGCCTGTAAGAATTGAAAAATTGTGTAACCCACAAACGGGTTAAGCAAAATAAATTTACATAATCTATTTCATTTTACATCACCTAAACCATTACAACATATGTTGCTGTATATGTAGTGATAATTACCGTATTTGCAGCGGCTGGATTATAATTACATGTAACTGGCATTTACGCTGTGGTAATGTATGAATAATGTAGATTTATGTAGCATTAACATACATTTCAAGTGAACAATTGTTTTTATGGATGATGTTCATGTACGAATAATTGCTGACATTGCCATGTTGAATTTGGCTGATAATGTTGTTTTTTTTCTTCTAATTATTAGACTACTATAAAAACAATTCATGCTTTTTTCTATAACATGGAATGTTTATAATTAAGGCACAGATAAAAACAACAAATTGTCCACAAATTTTTATTTATTCTTTATGAGAACAAAAAAGGAGTTTATTCAGGGAATATTGTCTTGTCAACATCCTCTGATTAAAGAATATAATATTGGCATGGTGTTGTTTCGTTTCTTCAAATGTCACTTCGAAGAGAATAATGGTCAAACCTGTACATGTATTTTGCAATTATTGATTTTGTAAATGTCTTCATATCATGACTTATACATGCTTTAGTTGGGTTATTTCCAGTTCCAATCAGTGATCCATGACTGGTCCATCAGTGTGTGCTAACCTGTCTGTGGGTAAAAGCACATAAAAGATCCCTTGCTGTTATTCGAAGAAGAGTAGCCTACATGTATGTGGCGGCAGTGTGTTTCCTCTGTGACCAATAACTGCTGATTAATAACCAATGTGTTCCAGTGATATGGTTAAAACAAAAAACTTTATCTTTTATACAAGCTTTAATAAATGTGATTTATAATATATATTTTGCTACCACCTCATAATAATTATGAGTTTAATTTTGCATGTCTATTATTACAGTTATTTGAACGACTACGCAAAGAACAACCTGATTTTTCATCAAAAGTTGTACCCATTGCTGGTGACATTCTTGACCCTCACTTTGGAATTAGTGAGTCTTGTGAGCAACTGTTGTGCAATGAGGTGTCCATCGTCTTTCACTCCGCTGCTACTGTCAAGTTTGATGAAGAACTGAAGTCAGTTTCTCACACTCTTAGCATTTATACAGTGAAACCCCTCTAAACCGGACCCTCAGTATTTAACACCGGAATTCCATCTAAACCGAACATATTTCAAAGTCCCAAACAGCCTTACATGTAGGTGCTGTATTTAATACCTCAGTAAACCAAACACCCTTCCAAACCGAACATTTCACTCGGTCCCATGTGTGTTCAGTTTAGAGGGGTTTCACTGTACAACCAAATATTATTTTGTTATTCCATATAAATACTTTGGAAGTTTTTGCATATGCAGAATTTCATAACAATTGCTGAGAATTAAAAGACTATTTTGTTTTTGTGATCGTCCAACTTGTGTTGTGTTTATTCATTGATATTTCCGAGCTGTTACTGTATCAGTTTGTTTCAAATGTTGACATTTTGCTGAAGCTTGCGAGTACTGAACATTATGGCAGGAATGTTTTTAAGTGATGGCTTCATATATACATGTACTCATTTCTGTGTTATATAATTTCAGATTGTCCGTACAGATGAATGTTATTGGTGTACAGCGATTGATAGAATTGTGCCACAAGATTCGTAACTTAGAGGTTTGACTATTTACAGTAAACCAACCCCATGTTTTTGTTATATTAACGGTGTATAGAGATAATGCATTTTGTGTCAGTCTAAGTATTTTTAGAAAAGAGCTTTTTAATCTAGGAACCCATACAATGACCTTTGATCTTTTGGTTGCTATTGCCCTACATTTTACTCTAATTATTTTTGTTGAAGTAAGTTCCTACGTTTATAATTTTACACACCGTAAGAGTTAGTTCTGGTTGATTGTTTTATTAATTGCTTATCACCACTGCTTATTCATTCTTGAAAAAAGTTTTTATTCATAAACTGACATGCATTAAATTTTGTGCTTGATTGTTTTATAATTATTGTTTTTCAGGCTATAGTGCATGTGTCAACAGCTTATTCCAACTGTTATAGGAAGATGATCTCTGAGATGGTGTATGACCCTCCACTGCATCCTCAGAGACTAATTGATGCCATTGGGTACGTGTTAGCTCATTCATCGTTGAAGTCGAGTCTTTAAATCTCATTGTTGGAACGGGATGTGTGGCCACTAACTTGTAAAATGCAGGGAATTTCATATTTGTGCTGATAATTTGGAAAAACTCCAAAACAATTCTCTTGACCTTGACATTAATAAAAATCTCTTGACCTTGACATTAATTGTCAAGATTTCTGTTCTCAAAATATATAATTTGAGATATTGACATCAATAGTATTGTTATTATAATTCTTATTTTCTGTAAAATTTCATGCATTTATTATTGACAATAGAAAATACCTTTTTTTTAGCTGGCTTGATAATGATTCAGTGAACTCACTAACTCAAAAACTTGTTGGTAAACATCCCAATACATACACCTACACGAAGGCAATGGGGGAGTATCTGTTGGTGGAAGAGAAGGGAGAGTTGCCCGTTGCTATCGTTAGGCCTTCAATTGTGGGCGCTTCTTGGTCAGAACCTATTCCCGTAAGTATAAAAGATCCCTTGCTGTTTTTCGGTAAGAGTAGCCCATGAAGCGACGACAGCGGGTTTCCTCTGAGACCATGTGTCAATATAACCATGCATCTAACATCCAATAACCGCTGATTTATAATTGAAGTGGCATCGTTAAATTAAACAAACTTTACTTTTTATTGCCGTAAGTGTGATTTATACAAATAGATTTAGCGAAAATTCAACGAGATGGGAGGCAATAAGGTTTTGTTTGCACGAGTTGATTGATGTTTCCCTTTACAATCCACTGATGAGGAAAATAAAATAACTAAGATTCCTGAAAACTGTTTGGATGAGTTGGCATCTGATTGTAATGCTGCATAGTGAATTGGGTATTTTATTTGTTTACCAGCTCTCTAAATAGGAGAAATAGAAACCAAATTGTAAATTCATGTTTTGTAGTCCAATTATATACTAATAATTTGTCATGTATTTGTGCGATGTATGATAATTGCTTGACATCATGCTCTAGTATCTAGTTCTAGTAACGTAGAATAGTTGTTAGACATCACAATGTTTTATTTTTTCTAGAGTATAAAATCAACAAAAATATCACCTGATCTCTGCTCATAATTGTGTCGTTATATTGTTTTTACAAATGTCTATATGGAGCGTTCCCTACCGTGATGTTATTTGAATGTAAGGGCTTACATGTATAATGTTTGCCAGCTTTGATAACTTTTGATCAACATTGGATGATCTGTATAATTAATTCTTCATGTTTCTATTTACAGGGTTGGGTTGACAACTTCAATGGTCCAACTGGTGTTTTGGCAGGTGTAAGTTTTCATTTGACTCTAAATCCAGATCACATAACTCAAGAAATATGATATATTCGGATATTACTGCTCCATTTTTTATTTAAAAAAAATTGATCTTCACATTCCTTGATTTTGCTTATTATGTTTCTCGGGACAATAAATAGGTCAAGTTTTCATTTGACATTTTCTTTAACATCCTATTTTATCTTTGTGTTGTGAAGATTCCTTACGTTTAAATCTGATTTCAATTAATTAATTTTGCATTTAAAAACTCAAAACATCCCATTGATCAATGCGTGAATGCAAGTTTAGCGAGGTCAACAGTTAACACTGCAGACTGCTAATACACGTAGCACCCAATAAATA
Source organism: Melanodrymia aurantiaca (assembly GCA_032355825.1). NCBI lineage: Eukaryota > Metazoa > Mollusca > Gastropoda > Neomphalida > Peltospiridae > Melanodrymia > Melanodrymia aurantiaca. The sequence continues at coordinate 10,391 of JAULBR010089548.1, forward strand.
ACAAATAAACTCTTGTTATAGTTCATAAATTTCTATGAACGTTTTTCTCTATTAAAAGTAAAATTTGGGAATATAACTTTGTAATGCGAATTTGTGCTTAGGATATGTGTACTAACATTTTCAAAGTCACTGGTATTTTTAAGAAATCTAAGTTCAGCAACAGACCTTGTTTTTTCTTATTTTAGATTGGAAAAGGATTGCTGAGGATAATGCATGGGAGAGTGGAAGGGGTAGCTGATATTATGCCTGTTGACATTGCAGTCAAGCTGATGATCGCCATTGCTTGGGATACAGCAACTAACAAGTGGGTGCTCAGTAATGTTTTAAACTCGTACTTGAGACTAATACTGTTGACACACTAAACATCCAATGCACATCGATGCGCATTCAATCCAGTTGTGGACACACCAAAGACAGATATGATCCGTTTCGGTGCGCATCGATCCCAATCCAGATACGTATGTGGATGTTGGAATCCACTTCCAGTTCAATTTGGTTATGAATAATTGTGTGTGAACATAATGCGGTTCTATCCAGTTCGGTTATGACGTCATCTTTATGCCGGTAAAATGGTGGTCCCCGTTGTTAAATTTGACGATGACGTCATAAGCTAGCAATTAGTTCGTCCTGTATCGTTCATAACCGTATTCGGTCAACCCAGTTACTGCCAGTTGTGGACACACCAAAGACAGTTACGAACTGTTTCGATGCACATTGAGCATCCGGTGTGTCAACGGTGATCTGGTAGAATTCACTTCTAGTTCGAAGCGCATCAATGCACATTGGCGGAACCGGCTTTGGTGTGTCAATGGTATATTTCTATATATAATCCAATAGTGTGTCTTCATGAGATAGTGTCTTGTATACATAGTGATTTGTTCAATCTTCTAGCTTTATCTCTGCAGTTAGAGTATCTTTTAATCATGACTGAACTATAAATAAGATTAATTTTTATTGTTAAAAAAAGCACAGAGAATGATAAAATAGTTGACCATCGTATCATGTCTTGTGATACAATGTATCATAATTTACAGGTATTGAGATTTTAAAAAAAATCCTACTATACCAAATCAGGGTATAATCTAGACAATTTTTCTAGGGTCCCTTTTTGGAAAATTGGGAAAAAATAACGCGTTAGACAGAAAAAGGGGAATTTCGTTATTTTGTTTATTCGCGGTAGTCAGTAGAAAAAGAGTTGTTTTGCGATGAATCGTCTATCGTCGCCATGTTCTTACGAGTAGGTCAAATACCTTGTACTCATGTGACGTCACACAGATGGTCACGCCCACAACAGCTTTGACAAAATTATTTCACTGAGTCAGTTTACCGAAACACGATTTATTCATCAATTTTTTTTTTTTTTAAATGACTGCTAAATATATAATTTTTAAGATATTTTATTCCATGTTTATCATTAAAAATAAGCCATTATCTAGGCTCTTTAAGTCAAGCACCTGTGGTTGGGAAACATCAATCCAATCGTGCTAGTTAACTGTATTGACTTGTAGCTCATTTTGGGTATTCTTTAAATCTTCAGTGCGAAAAATGTTGTTGTTATTTAGAATGTTTTACACGCCAAGAACACGTTTTGGTGCAAGAGATGCCGGCCAATCTCCTACTTATAAAATCAATAGCATCATGTATTAAATCTGAAAAGGTTTAATATGAGTAGAAATGTAAATACAGCTGTAAATACAATGAGAAACAAATAGCACGGTACGCATGTCCTCGAATCCGCCATGTTGGTTAAAAGATGATGAAAAGATTAACATATTAATTTGATACAGTTTGACGATTATCAATCACACACTAGTTGTAACTCCGTACGATGACATATTCAATCCGACACGGCTTAAAGGTTTATTTATAAATTGGAAAGATGCATGCAAACTAAGACCTTAAGCTACACTAGTATAGAGTCAGTAGACTATCTCGTGTGAATACCCCTTTCACATAGCCTAAATGACTGTATGTGTTGTGTGCTATTCTGTCTATGGGATAGTGCACATAAAAGAACCATTGCTGTTTTTCGGTAAGAGTAGCCCATTAAGTGGCGACAGCGGGCTTCCTCTAAGACCATGTGTCAATATAACCATGCGTCTGACGTCCAATAACCGCTGATTTATAATCGATGTGTTTCTA
>JAULBR010089559.1:0-37332 GCA_032355825.1 Melanodrymia aurantiaca
TAAGTGGTATTACACCTACCCATTGAGCCTGGCAGAGCACTCACTCTGGGTTGGAGTCGGAAAGTGAGATCCACCCGTGGGATTCAAACACTGTTCCTACTAAACCTGTGGTCCAAACCATTAACTACTACACCACGGAGGCCGGTTATAATAATAGCAATGCACATTTATAAGTACATGTACAAGCGAAGTGATCACTTAGCGAGCAATCTGAACAAAATTAGCATTGCGTTTGACGGTCTCTTTGATCCCTTCTCTAATCTCTTTTTACTCCTAACATAAAACATTGATCAACTGTGCACTGATGGTGTTACATGAAAAGCAATCCGAAATTGGTTTTTACACTCACCCACCGCCCACCCTTCTGAACATTGTTTGGATGGCGAAATACCTTGAAATTTATGCATGGTCTCATACAGGGTATGATTTATTTTTACAACTATCAAAAAAACTACAACGTAAGATATTGTAGACTTCTTTTAAAGTGTGGAAGAAAAAAACACTGCCACGGCATGACAGTAAAATTACCTGACACTGTAATCCAGACCTTTTGGCGTTTTTCACCAGCAGTATTGTTAACAACAAATGTGTAATTGCCCGATTCAATCTCTTGTGGATTTTCGAACACCAGCCGGTTGTCGTGGACATGTATTCGACCCGTTTCTCCTATCGGCATATCATTTCTGCCAAGCCACCTGAATAAATAAAAAAACAGTTGAATGTCAAATTTATATTTCTTATACAGTAATATATTAAATTACGCTTGTAAAACTAAATACAAATCACACAAAAGTTAAAAACGTGAACAAAAATCCCACATAAGACAACGAGAAGAAAAAAAACCAAAATAATAAATATATATTATAGTGTCAAACCTTTTGTATTAAATTGGCTAGTGTTCAAACCTGAAAAGGTTATATTAGCATGGGCGTCATCTTCTAAAGAAAAGTGGGGGGAGGGGGTGGGAGGGGAGAGACATGTGTTATTTATACTAAGAAGTGGGTGGGGGGGACCATTGCATGTTAGTCACCCCAACTCCTAAATGTGGGGGGTAGGGACGGGACATGTCCCCCACCAAGCAACGCCCATGTATATTAGTAAATTAGCTGTGTTGTCCAAAGACACCAAATTGCAAAAATAAATTTAAAAATATCGACGTGCGATATTCAGCAGTGAAAAACTCATAAGATTTTGTGGATTCCTGTAATGACGAGAATCTCGCACAGCGCAGACAGCAGTGCATGTTTTAGGTGCAAACTTGTTTTGTTTTGTCAGCAGACTTTGATAAAAAAGCCTTCACAATCTACTGTCTCCTAAAAGCGAAGAAACAATACTTTTGTTTGCCCACAGAATGAAGACAAGTCATTTCTACTGATAAACTGTGACATATGCTTCCAGAGAGGAATGATTCCCATAGCCCAAATAGATCCAGTAATATGCTCCGCAGACTGGGTCCAGTAATTACTCCCTGTGGTCCTGCCCGTTTGGCTTACTCAAACATGGTTGCTGCCTCATGGCTTTCCACCGTCTGTCAGGACTATATATGTGGAATTTTACATGTACAGACTGGTAGGGAACAATTCAGAACTGGGTACGCCATAAACCATCATTCTGGCTACACTAATTTAAGGGCTTGTTGATTAGTTCCTTCACGTGTGGATCTTTATAAACCTGTTTATGTTTATGCTAGAACAAAGGAGAGCTAGAATAGATACAGAAAGGAAATTTATTTGCATATCACCAATACTCGGGCAGAACATTACGATTATATCCAATACACACGTACATAAATTACATGGGCATTAGAATAAATCACATTAACTTTAGTCAAAATACACATACGTTAAAGTTAGATTCAATGTCATTTAAAAGACCCCCCAAACACCGTTATTGGCACCAAACGTTTCCACTCTGCTGCATTTGCAGACAATAGCAGTGACCGTAGAAATGTTCGAAATATTTGGTTCAGTGTTTTGTAGAGTTATTCATAGAATGTACAACAGGCCCATTTTACACAAGATAATAACACTTTGACATTTCTGTTGATGTTTATACTCATATAATAAATGTATACAATTATGTACATAAACAAGGATAGTGTTTTCTCTTGTGATTATATGCAAATCATGAATTTGCGTATAACTCGCTTCACATCGTCGTCACGAGATTGCACTTTTTGAGCCCAAAATGGTGACTGATTCACTTTAAGACTGAAATATTGTTGTAATGACCACTCAAGACAAGAAACTTAAAGGCATGATATTGCAGCAGTTAATTTACCAAATCACTCAACAAGCTATTAATTAAAACTATACATATATATATATTTAATTTGTCCAGACAAGTACTGTATCAAACCATAAACTTATCCCCATATTCCATTCATTGTCGATATATTTTGTTATATAATGAGTTTTCTCAAATTCCTTGAGGAAAAAATTAATGTCATACACAAACATTTTCTATTAAAATATTAATAACGAGTGCGATATGGGGGAATATGTTTACTGTTCGTATAGTACACATGTACAAGTTTGACAGGACTGGAAGTCTGAGCATGGCTTTGGGAATGCAGGAGGGGAAGGAGAATAAGTACAGTTCATCAATGTATACACATGTTTATTATATAACATAGCATACATAACATAAGATTGCGTATTATATAGAGAAAATATAGTTGGTCACTCAGAAAAAATATCAACACAGCTCATCATGACTATGACATTGTAGATAAAAAAAAAACTCAACACACTTCCTAAAGCACCTTTAATTTATCACCTACTTGTGTCATCAAATAATTATCTCCAAAATAAATCCACAATTTCTTAAAAAATAGATCTTACATGACTGATAACACACCCACCCATTTTCACATACACCCCACCCCACTATATATTTCCTATGGCAGCTTATTTTAGTATTTAAAGGCATGCAGTAGCATCAGCAAAAAATAAAAAGTTAATAAATGCAGTATATTTCAGGAAAGTATATAATGGCTCATAGCTTGCAACATCATACAAGAAGCAAGCTTACCAGTCTGAAAGTATGACTGATGCACAAGCATACATACTGACAGGGCAATTACTGGAATCCCTACTACTTCACAGCAGGGCTATGAAAACAGATGCAAGATCAAGACGTTCTTTTTTTGCTATGCAAGGAAACAAACATTTATAAAGGTTATAGGGATCATTGGCCACAGTCAGTTTACAGTATCATGGCTTGAGTTTATGTCAATACAGTTGTGTTTGATTATACATAAGTAGCTGAAAACAATCTCACAAACATATGGTTTTTAACACAGATCCTGTTATTGCTTTCATATCTCCACCATGTGACTGAATTGTGTCATACCAATCATTGCCTTCTTTCATATTACTGCTGAGCGATTTACCACACGCATCAAATGTGCTTCGTATTAAATGAACGGATGGATGTTATCACAGACCTTATAATAAATTGGAACATGATTGGTATGGAATGGAGATCAAAGATGTTATAACAACAAATGTGATTTCTATGAAACAAAGGAATGGTATAGTAAATGTTATAAATCAAATCTGGTTGGTATGAAGTGGAAGAATACATTTAGCTAGATCTTGTAATAAATATATAAATATGTGGTTCATGGATCAAATTTGGGCATGTGAGATATACACGATATGACAATAAATTTTTGGAGATGCATCTATTTTATATACATGTACAGTATCGGAAATCAATATTCCTGTGCTTATGCAGTTATTTGTTAGCATATCTACATAAACAGTTACAATGCAATAAAAGGCTAGCAAAGGCTGTGAAATAATAATTCAATTACATTGGCAAGGTGTGTCATTAAGAATCTGTTTATTTTGTTAGTCCATAGAAAATGCCTCCTGGGAAATAATACTGTTTAAATTATGGGAAATAAAATGTACATTTTTCAGCTTATACACACTATACATGGTTCAATATTTATGCAATGATTTAATTATACACACAAATGTTTAGTTTCTAAGTAAGCATGTTAACAGTTACGGCTATAATGATTTGAAACTCCAATGTGAATAGACAAAACATCATTGTAATGACTTGATCTTTTAATGCATGTAGTCTTGGACAGTTTTCGGTGGTGATATTTGTCTGCTCCCAAAATACCCTAAAATGCCTGATTTTTTGGCAGATCTCTTAACAACGTTTACATTTAGAGACAAATTTAAATTAGGTAACAAAATAGTTAGAAACTTCAACACGCATACATGTACTTGAAGAAAATAAATCTTTGATGATATTTTTTTAATTCTACTGTAAAGTGTAACTTATCACACAGAGAATTTAATGGAGATGCAAAGTAAAGGAGATACAAAAATGAAAAAAAAGGCTTTACAAAGTATAATGTCTTCATTGTGAAAACTGAATGAAAAGATCAAGGTCATGTGATATAAAAAGCTCACCTGAAAGAAGGCTTTGGGTTGCCTTTTGGAAGAAAAACCTTCATTTCAAATGGTTCGTGTACTGGCAGAACAATTGGAAAGTTTGGTCTTAATCTAGGCTCAAAAATATCGGTTGTTATTTCATCAAGACCTGAAAAATAAAATATAAAATAAATATATAACAAGCAAATTTGGTATGGAAATAATTTCTCTTATTATAAATACAGATACATGTAACTGCAAACCACATTTACAAGAGGTTTGGTTTATTGTGTATGAAAACTTCACACTTGTAGTACAGGTAGCCTAATCTTTTAAATATCTAATTGGTTTTCATTGTGCCAAAAAACATACATTTTACAGGCATTAGGTGTACTAATTACTTGGCAATTGCCAATCATTGTTCAACTAATCAGGTAGACCATCATTCAGTAAAATATCATTGTGTACACACAGGCAATTAAATAGAACAGAACAGAACAGAACAGAACAGCACATTTATTACACCCAGAGACACCGTTTTATGGTATTTCGAAGAATACATAGATAATCAATATAAATAGCATCAAGATGACAATTATTGAAATAAAAAGACACTAATAATTCATATACAAAATAGAAGTCATAGGAGGAACAAAAGATAAAGTTTGTTTGTTTAACGACACCTCTGGAACACATTGATTATTACCGGTAATCAGCGTTAGGAGGAACAGAATTGTTTTTTAATACATGTATATTATAAGAACATTAGTTACATGGGACTTTAAAATTGCACCAGCTAACGCAGAGATCCAATTTAAACAAGAGTCCAATGTACTGAAAAACATTATGCAGTCTAACTCAAACGAGTATATCTATTTATGTCCAAGTGAACATTATGCACTTAGTTTTCAGTGACTTGAGTGTGTAACGCCTGCACACCATAAGGTTGACAGGTGAACATGCTTTGCAGCAAGCCAGTCTAAAATTGGGTGCTAAACTTTAACAAAATTCTCAGAACGACTGCATTGAATCTGTAGACAGGTGTGTGAAATTACCTACAGACTGCGGAACAGTGACTACAACTTGCAAGGCATCGGCGGCCAGGGTTTCCCCAAGTGTTTATTTACGTACTTCCTGATCAAAATGCCTGCGACGTGTTCCGCAGATCAATTGTAGCATACTTGCTCAAAAAGACAACACTGAGTGCCGTTCTCATGTGGGTAGAGGAATGGGAAGAAGGGCAAAACCTTAGATAACCATTTCCATCCACGCTGCTTAAAAAGTCAAAGTAGTGGGTATATTGTCCACAAACCTGTTTGTTAAATTCCTCCCATTTCATGTCTGCCAAGATGTTTTCAAATTAAATATTTTTGAAATGCCAAAAAAATATAAAAAGATGTATAACATGTGTAAGTATATTATAACACTACACATGTCCATCTTCCATAACCAAACTCAAATAATAATAATAATAATAATAAAAAAACATTACTTGTAAACTTGACTTGATAAACAATCAACCGTACATGTTAAGATATTATATTTAGTTATTTCAATAGCAATGCCTAGGGCAGACTTAAAGGGAAGTTTGTCTTCCCAATCAAAGTAGATTTTTTGTAGAGTTTATGTCATCTTAAATAAATTTTTTGCTTTGGTTCTCTCTTATGCAAAGGCAAACTTTTGTTTATGTTACAGGTTTTGATGTCTACATATTATGTATAACACATAATATAAAAATCACTTATAGGACTGATTACAAATAATAAATTTTCTTTAAGTATTCATTATAACTTTAAAATATTATTACATGTAACTCATTTTTTACTATTTCAGATTGCAAAATACATGTAGCTATATATAAAACTCTATTATGGCATCAGCTGCGATCAACATATTGGTTGCAATTAAACAAACAAAAAGATGACAAGTATTACTGCTATACCAGCCACATTTGATCTGAATATCAACAGCATTACGTACAACTCACCATACGATCTACCATACGATCTACCATACATCACGATACTGGTTTAAAACGGACCTCGGAAGAGTGGTGGAAAAACTGTCAGGAGATCGCACAACTGCATGAACAGGTGAGAAATGTGAAGAGCCCCTCAAAAAAATCTGTGGTATGTACCAAAACATTAGAACAGAGTTTGGCAATATTAGCTTTATAATCTGCCGAGAAACTTAGATGATGGAAACGTATTTGCTGCGCAGTGAACAGGTGGCACAAATCAGGCTCAATTCACAACTGCATGAGCAGCACAAGTTCAAATGCATGTTGTTGGTCCAGTAGTGTATGAAGAGTACAGGCGCAAAACAGGATATATAAAAAAAAAATCAAATTTGAGAAAAAAGTAACTTTTTATATATTTTTTTAATTTAATGATCTCGAAATGAAACTATGAGATATTTTAACACTTATAGACACAACAACCATGTACACCAACAGCTACAAATCCAACACTTTTCATTTTGTAATTACCATAATTATATTAATTAAATAATATGCAAGTATATCCTTATATAATTTTATATGTATTGTTCCAGCATGAAGAAATTAAAAACTAACTAAAACACCTTATTGTCCTGTCCTTTCTCATATACTAGTATACACAATGCTTAGATAATAAACAACTTTCAAAACTCATTTTAGTTATTAACGCTGTTTGGTACATGTACAAGTATACAGTCAGTATAATGTTTTGAACAAAAACAGCAAACGTACATGTATATCGTGTTCTGAAAAAAAAACCGTTCACTGCAGATATTTAGTAAGATGTACAGAATGGTGCTTTGCGGAAAAATATCATTTTTACGCAATAGCTCCGACATTTTGCACCTGCAATATGTACTCTTCATATATAAAGAGCCATGATGGAACAACGTACAAGACATATCAAACATACAGCAGGCTGGGAGTCATACATATCTCTCATTTTGTACCAAGTGATCCATTTTCCTCCAACAAATTCATATGTTCTTATACATGTACTGTTAACTTTCAATCAAAAAAGAAAATACATGTACCTGTATAATATTAGAAACTTTCTCAGAATTTCTCGCCCTGTATAGGCAGCCAAATTAGCCAATTGATAACTTTTTAGAAGTTTGGGTAAAGAATTTAGTAATTGGCTAACAATATTTTGTACAAGCCTCTTTTTGAATATTTTCGTGAAAAATACCCCATTTTTACAAAATTTGGATTATAACAAAATCGGGTCCAGTGTGAACTTTTGATAGGTATATTCTCGATTTGAACTATCTTACATCCCATGACCATGATAGGATCATCAATTCATGCATACATACATGTACGTGTAATTGTCAAGCACTTCAAGTTCAACTTCAATATTGCAGTTTTATTTAATCGGGTCAGTCAATAATTGTGACAAGAATAAACATGTTTGCCACAAATATGATCTGATGAAACACCATTTAACTTAACATTGCATTAATTTTGATTTAATTTCTATTGTAAATTATTGTAAATATAAAAGATGATAATAAATGATAACAAGAATACACCTCTTGTATTTTGTGATATCGAGTATATCACCATTGAGTGATACAAATAAATAAATCCTCAACTAACACCAGATTCTATACTTTCATCAACTCATGTTGATAATAATATATTTATTCATGACTGGGATTTAAAATAATATGCTTTACATTGCTGAAAACCATTCTGATTGGAAAGGACACTCTATGAGCAGTCTACAATTACTGTGTACCAGAATGGGATTACCGTAACATGATTAAAAAAGTTCTATCACATTGGATTCCTTTTAAAACTTCCTACATTGTCAGATAGCGCTAGCTGGACGGTGCAGCAATCACTAGAATCAATATCAACCAGTGATAGCAGCAACATATTGGGTCAAATAAGTCAGAAATTGAACATTTCATTTGTTTTGACGGATAGCATTCCAATTAAACCTATGCTACGGCAGTCATTTGTAATTTGCATGACTATCGCGAGCATGTAATACTGGCATAGGAATCTATTGATCTGTAAGTTTTTGTGCCGAAAAAACCCCAAAGCTGTCCATCATGTAAATAAGTAATGAATTGTCCAGACGACAGGTAATCAAACCAGAGTGATCTTTGATAATGCTATACATTCTGCGGAATGAAAAAAAACGGGGAAATGTGCTCAGATGAACAGAATGAACTGCCAAGATTGACAAATGAATTTATAAATAAACGCGTGATGGACAAAAGTAAATTTCATTGCATTCATAAATATTTTTGTACATTATCCCACATGTTGGTCATTCAATATGTACAGCAGGGAAAATCTCCCAAGATTTATTAACCTCAACCGTGATTTTATTGAAGTGAAAAGGCAATATACCAGTATGAATGTAAAATATTTTATGTGTAATTTGCAGATTATATTTGCAGTATCTACTTTTATGAGTATCAGTTAAATGCAGAACAATTTAAGAGCCAGCAATAATTAAATAGAAAATCATACGTAACATAATAGATCACCTCATTTCTGAAATACAAAAAGTTTTCTACAATTAACAGAGAATATTGAGTTGATATTACCAAGTGAAAATAGAAAAGATGAACAGAACTGTCAACCTTCATTGATTCGGCCATCTTCTGTTACATTGGTGTTGAAATGTAAACAAGACAAAATGTCAAAATAATGTTTTAACAGCTTAATATTTCTTTTAATTTATATATTTTTTTCATAATATGAATCTCTTGGGTTTTTTGGGGTAAATTCTCCATTTTTAGTGGGCATCCATCTCCTTTAATGATAGGGTTCAAGGTTCACAGATGTGGACAATAAGCGTCATGCAATTTGCATTCATTCACACTGGATATAGATCCAAATTATTGTTTAGAATGACCTGAGAAAAATGCTCACGGCTGGTGTTAAAATCAAGGACAGTAAATAACACACAAAATGGATATTCCGTGGTATTTTGTGGTCTACAAACAGCACACATGTAGCAAAGTACCTGAGAAAGAGGGCAGAGAAATCAAGACAGGAACATTAATGTCCTCACTGTGAAGCTAACTTAATAGTGGCCCTATAGTGCAGATAATAAATGCTTCTGTACAATAATGTTTACACGGGAAAGGCTTGTAATGTTGGCGATGAAGGATCATGCCAGATGTGATGTATCCTGCAGCCACAAAACACGTGTTTTAGTATGGGTTTGTTGCCTCCTGTACATTATTTTCCTGTCGTAAAACACGCTAGCACAGAGGGAGACTCGTTTCATGGGAGAGTAAGCACGAATATACCAACATGACATACGATTGATAACCGATAGTTTATTTACAAATTACACTATAAAAATAATCAACCAATGAATTTAGTATAATGTAAGTATCTTTTTTTAGATGAATATCAAAAGGTATTGTTTGCATTCCACAAAATATAGGTAGTTTAGTATAAGCAATAGTGACATTATTCATAATAAAAAATATAAGTTGGTTTGTTTAACGACACCACTGGAGCACATAGATCAATAATCAGCGGCTATTTGATGTCCAACACATGGTTTATGTCGACACATGGTCTCAGAAGAAATCTGCTGCTGCCACACTGACTACTCTTGGATTTGAATGAAGTAAGTCATTGGTGCAATAACAAGATATCTATTAACTTAAAGAGAATCATTCACCATTCACGAAAAGCGAGATCACGTGATGATGGAGTGAAGCAATTTATAATTTTATACACAAATTTATTTGCGTAAATATCTGACTAAAGGTGTTCCCAAAATATGTTTAAACATAATTGTCTCCAGGAACGAATAGCGTCCACGAGTAGTATCTAAAAAATTACCAAAAAACCCATAACGTCTCAGCTACTAACCATATAGTCGTCATATCACTAATCATTAGCGATAGAAATTTCTCTACTTAGATTTATGTCCAAAACTAGTCGTAAACTAGACTTACAATGTGTTGTGAAATTGGCTCCCGAGTAAAATAGTCTATAGTTATTACATCTTACCTCACTTAGACTATTGCTCCACAATGTGTTGTACATGCTCAAAAAATGCTACAGAAAAATGTCAAAAAATTCAAAATCAAGCTTCAAGACTAATTACTGAAAAGAGCAAAGAAATTCCCACTGCAACTCTCTTATTAAAAAGGCTTAAGATCAAAGAGAGAATTGACTTTAGAACCAGCCAGTTTGTCTACAATGCCGTCCACAAACTAACTCTATAATACAAACAAATTAAGAAATTCACCACTTCTTAATTCACAGATCAACTCAACATGCATTAAGGCAAAGATCGTGAATTTAGGTATAATTTTACACTTTCAAGTTAACTTTTCACTTTTTTCTTGAAATGCTTTTCTGTTATAGATTTACATCTATAAATAAAATTGATCGTACAAACTGTTCTGAAACACGGTCACTTCACACCTCATTCAAATGCCAACTATATTAAGCACTATTCAAATAAAATGTTTTACGATAATTTAAGCTAATCCATAAACATTCATTTAATTAATGAACATTTGTTCTCGATGAATAATTATGAAGTTATGAATTATCACTGTTGCAATTTTTTAAACAAGTTGCTTTGAAAAATCTGTTGTTCTTTAGTTTTTCCCATTATATATTCACACCTCTGTCATGTATTGTGATTTGTTAATGTTGTATGTATAATACGAATATGTATGTAGATTAGATAGGGGCGGGGGCGGGAAGTAGTCCAGAAGTACAGTGTCTGCACGTCATGGCATGGGTCGAGGGATCGATCCTCCACAGCGTAAAACATTTTATGAGCTATGTTCCATCCCAGCTAGTGATACATGACTGGTTTATCAAATTCTGTGGTGTGTACTATCCAGTCTATGGGATAGTGCACATAAAATACCTCTTGCTGTTTTTCGGTAAGAGTAGCCCATGTAGCGGCGACTGTTTTGGTTGGACAGTAGAGGCAGCTGCACTTGATAACTGGGACAGAAAAACCCATTCTCTTGGCTTACTTTTAAATAAAGTTGTTTTTATGCCAGTGAATAATTCCATAGCTAACTGAATTTTATGTTATGACAATTCTAGGCAGACAAAATTCCCTAAAAAAACAATTTTCTAAAACGTATGCACAAAGAAAAATGTGCAAACTTCAAGTAACTGTGGCAAGTACTACTTAACGGCAGTATTTTTTGTTTAAAATTTTCAAATTGATTGCTGCCGGGAAAAAAAAGAAACATGTTTTCCTGAGATATATCTGACATAGATTTATCACTAAGAGCAAGAACAAGCTTTGAACATCCCTACCTGCCAGGGAGCCAAGCTAAAGCTGTGAAATCAGACACTGCCGATCAGTTATCCGGAAACGTACATCAACAACATGTATATAACCAGAAGAAGTCATGCCAGCCAGCACAGGCAAAACAGAACTCTTAATGATATTCATTTTCAGCCTGAAACCCAACACCAACCTGTCTCTCCACAAGCAAATTAGATTCCCAGTGCAGATAGGTTAATTAATAAACTCTAATGAGCGTTTAACTTGGGTGGGAGATTGTTTTACTATTTACATGCGGTATGGTTACAGGCTGTTCATGAATATCCAACTGATCCATCAATCACGCATTATCTTATGATTATAAACATATTACAGGTTTTCAAATGGTAATTTATATAAGTGATATTTTCAATATGCTTATTGTTTCTGTGAACATTAATTAATAAGACATTTCCCTAATCTATAAAAAATACATGCAAATTATAAATTCAGGCACTTATCTATATGGTAATTTTAAAAAGGCTAGAAATTTTTTGGAACATTTTATAAAAATAAGATAGAAAAATATATTGTATACTTTAGTTCTTAATTTTACCTTCTGATTTTGTAATGATGAATAATGTTGTCTTATCAATATTAAAATTAAATGATAAATAAAGTATAATAACAAAATGATCTAATTTAATATTCTAATTTTTTGTGACAGCTTCTTCAGAACTTGTATTCAGGATTTAGAGGGTATGGAAGGTCCACTTGAAAATCTAGAAAAGCTTTCAGAAAAACAATTGGTGATGCCGTACACAAAATAATATTGTTAGTAATTATCTGCGAGATTGTAATTTTCAATAGAGGTTCAAGAGAAATCGAAGCATCACAAGGTTTGAATCTGTCTTAAGGTCCATTCTGTCATAGTAAGGAGTCTTGCAAGCCTCAGGGACCTGAGAGCTATATGTATGCTATATGTATGCAAACTGGATCGATCAATGGATAGTTATTATTATTATATATTAAAAAAAGCAACATTCAGGGGCAAAAAAAACAAGCTAAAAATTTCCAAGAACTAAATAAATTTAGAAGATTAGTTTTCCTCAATATTCTTTGAAATCTAACAATATAACAATATAAGTATACAAGGAGACAGATAGAAGAAAGCCAGTTGCCCAGTTTAAGAATAAAAACTTCACAGATAAAAAGAAGTGTTCCAATTAACCCAGATATTTGTGCTTGCCACGTTCAGGACATGGAACAATTTGCAAGTTGAGAATTTGTTATCTACAAGTTTCTCTGACAACCAATTTAGTGTTGGCGAGAATCACATCACCTGGTTTTTGTTTGGTTTTTTATACACACTAATAGAAAACAGTTCTTGTGCAAAGAAAAATGAAATATTAATAAAAAATAATGATGCAATATGTTTAAGTTGAGATTACATGATGGTCGAGGATGATATAGGCTGACAGAAGATATACTCTGTGAGTCTCACAGTGATAAGACATTGTATAATACTGGCGGGAGTTCTGCTACACTGTGAGGTGGTCTGATAGAGACCGAAAGTCTATTAAAGGGGGTCTGATAAAAACTGTGGAGGTGTTCTGATAGAATGTGAATCTGTCCAATATGGCTGTGGGGTGGTCTGACAAAAACTGTGTACATGTTCTGATAGACTTTCAGTTGGTTCAATAAGGCTGTGAGGTGGTCTGATAAAAACTGTGGATGTGTTCTGATAAGACTTTCAGTTGGTTCAATAAGGCTGTGAGGGGGTCTGATTAAAACTGTGGAGGTGTTCTGAAAAGACTTTCAGTTGGTCCAATAGACAGTGAGATGGTCCAATGTGGCTGCGAGAGGTTCATGTATACTGCAGTGATATGAGGTGCATAGTGGGGTGGCCTGATAGACTGAGATGTCCTAAAAGAGATTGTGAGGTTAATCTGAAGAGAGAGGCAAAGGCCTCCTACTTTTGATTGGTTTTTTTTACAGAATTAAAAAATAATAATTTTATAACATTTAGCATTATTTCTATAGTAATTACGTCCACACCCCTTCTCATTCAAAATGGGCTGCCCAATTCAAAATTCCCTGAAACAGGCCACGGTGTGCTTAAATAGACACCATGAGGTTTTTTAATAGATAGACATTGTGTAGTGGCTTGAAAAAGACTGGCGTAGAGTACATTCTGGTACAAACACCTTTTTTTAATCAAGAAATAAAAAATATTTTAAAATTACTATTTTACCATAACCGATGCTACAACAAATGTAGTTTAGAAGAGCTAATTAATATTGATATAGTTATATGTCAATCAAGTGCAAGTTTAATTTGGATTGTTCAGGACACTGAGTGCATGTCCTTATCTGGCAGACTCAGTTTTACATCCATGCAAATTGCACTGACCGGACTTTTAATACAACCGGCCATGAGGTTATCTCATTGTTTATAGGTAGTGCTTTCCATGGGAACCTGCATCGAAAAAACCCCAATTTACTTTGATCATTAACAAACACATTCTGCAATTAACTAGGTAGTCTGGTCATTTTAATGAAGTCAATTTTATCTTAGTTGATAAAATAAGACCTCTCCTATACATGTGTATACTTTACTTCACACTTATCTTTAAACTTCTTCCCTAAAGATTTGGGGTTTACATGTATTTCCTCTCTCATAATGCATCCTCTTTTCTTCTGGTCACATATTTTCTTTAGCTAACTACTATAAATACAACAGTATTTTCCAAGGTTAACCAGATTAATTAAAGCACCCAAAGGTAGCAAGTATGCTCGTTATGTATGTCTAACCATAACATTTTAGAATTTTAGATGCAATGAAATAAATGTGGATCATTTTGGAAATGTCTATCCATAACATTTAAAATGTTTAGATGCAATAAAATAAATGTGGATCATTTTGGAAATGTCTATCCATAACATTTAATTTTTTTTAGATGGAATAAAATAAATGTGGATTATTTTGGAAATAATGAAGATGTGCTATTTATGAATTTAAATAAAATGAACACACACCCACACTGCTCCCCAAAAAGTAGGAGTAAACAAACTGGAAAATATTTTCATGATTTTTAATGGGTTTACATAATAGTAAAAACTAATACATGTATTTTAATTTGTAAACAGTAATGAAAATGGTTGTGCAAAACTTCACAAGTTGTAACTATTTTTGCCACTGTTTTTTCTTTTTCAATATATTTGTATTTTTATTAAAATTCACGACAAACTATACATGGATATTTTTGAAACTGTATAATCTTTTGTATTCAAATAAAAGTTACTTACAAAAAACTTACTTCTAACAAACTTCGACACCTTTTTTGTGTGCCTACGTTATCCTTTAACCCAGAAACAAGTCACCTCTTGGCTGAGGGTTTTAATTTGTTAGATTTTATTTTTAACAAGTAACAAAATGTATGGCAAAAAATCCTCTGTAAACCACTTTGTCCTTTGGCCTTTTTCTCAACTAAAATTAGTGTATTCAAAAGACCTCTACTGTCAGAAATATGATTTTTAAAAGTTAAGTAATCAGTGCAAACTATTTCCACAGAAGTCACAGGGTCACAGAGGGCCTAACATTTGAGCATTCAACTCACAAATCTGTAACATTGTGTGATGCATCAATGACATTTGATGAAGATAAATGATGGCAAACTAAAGTTATTGCATGAAAAACAATTTCTTAATGGCATTATTCTGACTTTTATTCTTTTAAATCAATACACTTTAGCCGACTTTAACTTTAAGATTTACATACTAATTGCATAAAATTTTAGACGTCTGTGATGAAGAACCGGATCTCAAAAGTTATTGGGAATGCCAAGTTAACAGACATACCGACAATGCCATGTAATAAAATGGTCTGCAAGATATAAATTATATTCCATCAAATTATTTCTACATTTTAAAAATTATTTCTCTGTTTAGTGTTCTCGCCTTAGCACTATATAGCAATTATGTATCTATATCTAATATACACGTAGTATGAATGAGTTTGGGCCTTATATCCAGTTCAAACATAATTATGTTAAAAATAATTTATAAAGGATCGTGCATAAATGTTAGGAGTGGGTTTGAACCAATCCCTCCATTTTTAATCCTAATATAAAACATTTGCTCAACTGTGGACCGGTGTTTTTACATGAAAAGCAATCTGGACTTGACTTTTATACCCTGCACACCTTCCGAACATTGTTCGGATTGTGAAACACATTGACATTTATTCACGGTCCCTAAAGATGTTCTCTGAATGAATGTATTGGATTTGCATCATTTGAAAAGACTGCAGTGGTCAACACTCTATAGCTGTATATGTACCCCGGTTATAGGATAGTATCACGTAAACGAACAATCCACATCAAAATTAATACGCATGAAGTGAAAAGTGATATCTTTTGAAACAATTAGTGAGGTGTAATTTAAGCAAAAAATTGCGTTAAAATCCATGCGATTAAGAAGTATAGCCTTCTACCAGGTAAACAATACAAGTTTTTAAAAAAACATTTCTACTTTATGAAATTGATATATAAAATGGATACAGCATGTTTATAATAGGTGAAAATTGATACAAACATTCTATCAATTGTATTGAAATTTCATTCAGGCTGGCCACAGGGGTGCTTTTTGAGAAAACAAAAGCACACACGCGGAATCATAAAGTGATACCAGTATATCTGTAACAATGAGTCACGCATATTACAAAACGAAGTATCAATTTAATTGTATCAATCATAATTCACATGGTTTGATCTATGTTATTTAAAGCTTTGGCAAACCCGTTGATATTAATGTGCAGAAATGACCTATTGTGTAACTTGCCACATTGTTGAATGGAAAGAATGAAAAGGAACCGGTTGTGTTCAGCATTTATAGCTATCCCATTTCAAATTGCAGTATGTAAGGATTAGACAATGGCAGACGGTAGCCAATTGGGTGTCACTTTACCCGCTCGTCCCACACACAGATCCATGCTAAATCCCACTTACAAAATAAATAGAAATAAGGGATTACCACTAATCATTTTAACTATTAGATGGCAGAATGGATTCTATGTGGGGATTAAACTTGTCAGAGTAATTAAAGGTTTTCAAAGTGAGGCAGATTTTTCATGTAGTACAACCCAGCGTACATGTATGGTGGACAAACTGGGGACCAGAGGGTGGTATGAAAATTGATATGAACCACTTTCTTCAATCTCTTCCCACAGGCAACAAATGGAACATATGTTTATATTATTTCAGTAACATATTGTGTATTTATAGTTTCTTGTAGCATGTATGTTTTGCAAAAGATAAATATTTGACGTATTTTCCAGCAGAGAAATAACTAATGGTATTTACGAAATCCAGCAAATGTTTTTTTTTGGCCACCATTATTTTTTAAAACTTTCTTACAATGATCTTAGCTTCAAAGATTCGACATCTACATACATGTATAGTGTATAATTCTCATGGAACATCTGGTGCCGATGGCTAAAAAGTCTGTTGTGCAAAATCAAAACTTGCCAGGCAGAATATGACCCATTTTAAATAATATGTAGTATTATGTACCACAGCATTGTTATTAAGCTTCTGACTACCGCAGGCAACAAAAGTTGATGTCAAATATGTGCTTCCATACCGTCTGCAACATAAGTTGACATCTGCAATGCGATCAAATGTGTCATACCCAATACTCATTGTGGGCAGAAATGATGCAATTATTAACATCCGACTAATTTCCGACTAACTTTTTCCTCAAAAAATTGTGGTCTTTGTTTAGTGTAAGAATTAAATAACAATCGATAATTTTAGTTTAAAAATACTGTTTTCGCCACAGATTTTTTATCGAAATGTAATGCCTACTAATTGCAGAATGTCTTGTTGAATCTGCACAACCAATATCAAGATGTAATTTTAACAGCAAAAAGTGGTGTGAGTTTCATGGATTTACAGATATTTGAAATTATGACTCAGTACGAAATATTTCTGTGAAAATGGATGCAGTAAATGATTTTCATCACAGTAACAGTGAGAGTAAAAATTGAGAAGGTGAATGTCAAAGACCCGACTGCGCAGTAAATGTGTAAGAGCATGGCTGACATTACAAAGCTTTCTGAACCGCGAACTTCACGAACCAGTACAAATCAATACGACACCAAAAAAAGAAAAAAAAGGTGAACAAACTAATTTATATTTAGTTTCATGTTAGTAAATGTGTACGAGCGTGGCTGACATTACAAAGCTTTCTGAACCGCAAACTTCAAGAAAAGTACAAATCAATATAACACACACACAATAAAGAAGAAAAAAAAGGTGAACAAACAATTTATATTTAGTTTCATGTTACATTTCTTTATGCGTTAGTAAAATTGTCTAATCATAATGTGCGATCAAAATTGGTTCCCTCTGATATTTTTATAAATCAATCCAGTATGTACAGAGGTGAACTATCTAAAAACGAATTCAGTAGTCAAAAGGTTAATAGGTGTTATCTGCGAGATCAAAGTGAATGATTGGCTAGCTATCACACACAAACAAACATCACTATGAAGGTGAAGGTTACTCTAATTACTCACTGACTAATTCCAACTCGGAGGTGAACGTCTGGGCTGGGCTGTTCGCACTGAGCCCCTCGCACCTGTAGCTTCCCTCGTCAGCAGATCTCACTCGTGGGAAGTACAGAGAACCATTCGCAAATATAGTGTGCCTGTTGAGAAAGCGACAGTATTACACACTCTTACAGTCACATGCAGATTAAATATTCTTCTAATTAATTACTTTTGTAAATATACATTTATAAGGGACAATCTCAAAATGGTGACACATCTTTTTTCCTTCTATAAAAAATGGTTTGTGTACGATCCAATCAATCCCTATCTTCTTCCACACAAAACAATAATTCAGAGGAAGTGTTCATTTTAAGACTTGAAAGGCATCAACAGTTAGTTATCACAATCTAAATGAATGCAGGATTAACTCCCAGGGCTCGAAACTCGTCCGAAACATATGGTGGCCCAAACAAAACATTTGGGCCACTAAATGTTCATTTTGAAAAAAACGCAGTGGCCCAAACTTGCTTTTGATAGCCCAAATGAAAAATATGCATATTTCAGCTTTTAAGTAAAGGAAAATGTGCACAGTGTAGGCTAGTATACATATGTAGTGGCTCTTGTTATAGAAAAAAAAGGTCGCCCAAATAATATTTTTTGGGCAATTAACCCATAATTTTTTTAACATCTCAGTCACCCAAACGGAACTTTGGTCGCATTTGGTGACCTGGCGACTGGCCATTTCGAGCACTGAACTCCACTAATTCAAGTTGTTCATATAGCGAAGTCCATCTGCATTTTGAGGTGGTCGGTAAAGGTACAACAAAAATACATTGCGTTTTCCACATTAACATAATTATAATTATTGGCTAGATACTGAGATTTTCACTTTAACCATTAAGTTACACTAATTTCTTAGACGAGCAATCACTCCCACAAAAGAAATCTAGGAGAGCTTTTTTTAGTTCCGGAAGATTTTACAAACAGCAGTCACTGTGAATGTGGGGTATTTTTTCATTAGTTTTAAATTATAAGGCTTGATTTTGTCACGAACATGCACAACAAGATGTTTGTACAAACACTGACAATATACTGAAATTCCACTAATTTTCAAAGTGAGTGACCTGAACCCAACTCATTGTACATTGTACATTGTAATACTATGGATGCACTTCCAGCGAATAAATTTATTTCCAGTCCGCATGTTATTGCAGACGCATAATCAAATGTTTTCCCAGGGAATTATTAAATTAGCTCTAAACGACTTTAACATGTAAAATGAACAGGCATGCATCACAAGGTCCACTGCGCTAAGGAGTTGACTGCATGTTTCCAGACAAGATTTATGACTGTAGCCAAATAAACTAATGTACCATGCTGAATCAAACTGTCCCTAATCATTTTAGATCCAGATGTTTCTTGGATACTAATCTATGTAGTGTGTCTGAACAAAACATTAAAACAACATCTACCTTGAAGTATTAGACAGCTTCTCATAGTTTGAAAACCAGTCTATCCTCGCTGCGCCACTGAAATAGCAATCTAGTCGAGCTGGCGAGTTCTTCAACACCAACTTGTGAGCGGTGAATTTGTCCTCTCGTAGGTGCGGGGTGCGAGAAGCTGAAAATACAAATTTAATCAAAAATCAAACTTTCTGTGTACAACGGGTTATTATAATAATAATTAGACCAGTTTTCTAAGATTTCAGAAGGGTGATTTATCATGGTAGCTATCTCGGGTCCAGTCGAAAAAAAGAAGTTTAAATTTTTGTTCGAGTGGATTTAAAATAACTCTCCCTTGATATACACATGAATAGAATCAAAGATAAATCATATACATGTACTACAAAGGTTATGTGTGTACCTTAAACAGTTTCTTTACACCCATAGAATGATCAGATAAGATACAATTTTATTGCAAGAAACACTTGACATTGGGAATAGATTGTAAACACGATATAAAAGTGATTTTTATTGGGACTAGTAACTTTGCTAGACTACTAGTCACCCAGGCCATTGAAAAGATCTCTACATCTTGGTTGGTGTTAGGATGTTTATAATAGCATTAGGTCTATATTGATAAATTAATCTAATAAAAGATGCTAAATTCTCAATTTTCATTGACAACATGTCGCTTTCCCCAGTTAATCAGGCTTGGCATTCTACTAAGCAATCCTGGATAAATACTTGGATGTATGGATGGATACACAGATGGATATACAGAAGTAGATAGATGTATAGAGACAGACATACAGAGAGGAATGTACAGACAGACAGATGTACAGTGATGGTTGTATGTACAGATAGACTGATGTGGATGTACAGATGTGGATGTACACATAGATGTACAGAGATGGTTGTACGTACAGATGGATAGACGGATGTGGATGTACACATAGATGTACAGAGATGGTTGTACATACAGATGGATAGACGGAATTGGATGTACACATAGATGTACAGAGATGGTTGTATGTACAGATGGATGCATGTGCAGATGGATTTACCAAGATGGATGTACAGAGATAGATGTAATGAATGTATGATTGGCAAATTTAAAAGTGTGAAGCCTAATTGATGGTGAAAACCGATCTTCTGGAAGATGCATAACTTGTCTGCGAGAGAAAACATTCTTACGTGATAGACTGCAATTAGAAAAAAAAAGAAGCACCGTTTGCAAAACTGGCACATGTTTGTAACCATCCATGGCACAGAATGAGCTGCCAGTGTATTCAGACTTTTCAAAGTGTATCAGTTCAAACTATACCGTGGTTCATTACGCCAATCTTGGCAAGCACAACAAATAAAGTCAATATGTTATACATGTCTGTATTACTTTTACTTTTTTCTTTTGCAAGAACTTACAAGCATCGTACGAGATTGTGTACAACAAACAAACAAGCGTACATGACACTGTTGATGCTGATTAATTTACCGCTGCTTTTTTTGCTGTTTTAACTTACAGGTATTATTTCCTACAATCTCGGGGCAGTAAGATTGAATACTTTGAAGTGCTGAATGTTTACGACGTTACGCAATTTGATTCCCTATTTTGAAATATGAAGCGTTTACCCTTAATCCATATAATATTATACCTTTCGAATTCGCTTGAAAGAAAAGCTTTTAAGTATTAACTCTATGCTTGGTTTTATTTTATCTTCTTGTATCAGCATGACAACATTTTTTTTGAAGTGTCTCATTCTCATGTCCAAACAGCTTAATCAATTTTAAAGTGTCTTTGTAATGCCAAAAAATTCCAACTGCAGGTTATGTCAATGGTAATTGCTACAAAGCAACATGCTTACACATACATGTTGTAATATAGATATTAATGCATGGGTATATATAATGGATGCAGTAGCAGGTTTCCTCAGTCTGTCACTTGTTGATATTAACACCAACAGTGCAACTTATGCTGCATGTCACCAGTCATCTGTGCTGTGTCACTGTAAAAAATAATTGGGAATTCCCCATAGGGAAATGGGGCTGCATGGTAACAGGCCCCAAATGGTAAGGTAGATTAAACCCTGGTCGTGTGTGTGCATGTGCATTTGTGTGTGTATAAGTGTATATATATAATATACATGTATATGTATGTATATTTATATGTACATGTACATGTATAAACTTGTAGATGTACATGTATATATTATGTATAAATTATGCATCTGTAAATATGACTAAGCAAAGTATAAAAATAAAGACATGACAATAGCATGATTAAAGTGAATCAGCAACAGGATTTGGCACCCAAAATCTACACTAGCTCTGCTTGTTTCACATCTGTCATAGAGTCAACCAAAGTGGGATAACACCAACATCTTTTATTTATTTACGTTAAG
The DNA here is from genome assembly GCA_032355825.1 of Melanodrymia aurantiaca. Taxonomy (NCBI): domain Eukaryota; kingdom Metazoa; phylum Mollusca; class Gastropoda; order Neomphalida; family Peltospiridae; genus Melanodrymia; species Melanodrymia aurantiaca. Next base: position 22,014 of record JAULBR010089559.1, read on the forward strand.
TATAAAATGATTAAATGATAATAACAAAAATAGAAGTCACTTAAAATTAAGTGACATTGCATATAATATTTTTTACAAAAATAACGTCACCAATGTGTTTTTGAAGAGTTTGAACACATCTATTGCTCAGAAGCATAACTGAACTGACACCCTTTAAAAGGTTTTTGGAATTCACTCGACTGTCGGGAATATTTTTCGGATAAATCACATTAAAAAAAAGATAAACCTTAGACTAGATGAATAATGCAACACACTGAACACAGATAACCTCATCAAGCTTCAATAAATATTATTAACCTTAAAATTGTTGTTGCCATAATCCACGTAACAAGTATCTATAGCTGCTGCACTGGGACTCCTGACATTGTGGCGGAAATGTGCCCAGCAACCGATTCACCCAATGGGATGTCTTTACGACTTCGGAGCTGCACGACTATTGTAAGTTATATTCAACTTATTGTTCAGGTCGAAATGAAAATCATCTTAGATGGTCATAAAAACTTGCTCCAATCTAAATATTCTGACACATGTCTGATGCTGGGGGAATCTTTGAGAAAATCTCCCTAGATCAATTTTCCCCCCTCGTGTGATTCCACTATTTACCGCCACCTCCCGAATTAACTGTCCAAGTGTAAACTCACAACCCCACAAATCACTCTGTCAAATTCTCAATTGCTTCCTGAGGACCATGTATGCAGTATTTTGTAAGAAACCCAATTCCAAATCAATACGTTTAAAACTACTTTCCATGTGATAGACGTACACTATACACAGGCGCACGTACGGGCTGGATTCATATGACTGCGTTCGCCTCTAGTGGGGAATTAACTTCCACGCTGGGGAGATCAACTCGCCTGCAGTTTGCAGATTACATTTAATCATTTTTCTGCACCATTAACTTATTACCCATATTACATGCACACGGCGATATTCAACAGCACATAGAGCTACGTACTGCTAATACATAATGGTTTCAAGTAATGCCTATGAACTTTCAGATAAGTCACCTGAGACAATAAACAAGTGTACAAATATATTCAAGTATATAACAGATGAGTATTGCTTTACCAAGACAAATGGAGTAATTTTATATACATGCATGTACAGTCAAACCTGATTGAGCGGCCACCTGTATTAAGCAGCCACATGTCTTAAAGGGTCACCTTAATATTCCACAAAATCATCAATTTCAGCACATTACGACCGTATTAAGCAGCCACCTGTCTTAATATTTTGTTACTCCCTTAGGTGGCTGCTTAAGACAGGTTTGACTGTACATGTGTAGTCGATATACAGTTTATATTCAAGTGAGAATAATAATGAAAATAGAGATGTACATGTACGGTAACTGAGCAGGAGCTTCTCCCAGATACCCACCCACGGTTCAACCACATAAAAATAGGTTTGTAACTTATACTAGGGGCTGTGGGACATGTTAAAACACGGTGGAACCCAAGTGAAAGTTGAACAACGACTGGCTATATGTCATGTTCAAGTTTGATTAGTGAGTCAATAGTGTGTTGTCTGAAACATTTGACTACTGTTCTACAATGATGGTTCAACTGCTCTCACATCATGTTTCTCACACAGCGAGACGGTTCTTGTTCTCAAATAACAATTTAAGCGTGATAATACCACACCCATAACACATTGCCTTTGTGAAGCAAATCTCCAAAGCTTCTGGAATAGCTAATACAAGTCAAATAAAAAACAACTCTTTTTGTTTGTGTTGGTGACATCTTCAAATTCAATTATGTCTGTACACAGCAAGTTTGAATTGAAATGTTAAATCTGAAAAAGCAGTGATCGTGGATGTTGAATTGACTCACTACTCCACTTTTTAGGATGCTATTGTCAACACTAGGCAAGCACAAGATCATTGTTCACATCAATAAAGCGATACAACATCTTGCGACCTTGATCCATATCACATCACTCACCGATATGCTAAAAAATATATTGCACAAATATTGCACAGGATTTCACCATTCAGAAATTGTTAGTTCTACATGTATGTCCATTAAAGCAGGTTTTTTTAAATTTTCCTTATAAAAAGTTATTACTTGTACATATTATTATTATTATTTGCTCTTATATTTTCTATTCCAATTATCCTCAAGAAAATGACTGGACTAAAGATTGAGGAATCAAGCAATGGAAAAGAAAACTCATGTAATCATAATTATTTACATGGTTTGAAATTGAACAGACTTCACTTGCAAGTACAGTCAAACCTGTCTTAAACAGCCACCTAAGGGAATAACAAAAAGTGGCCTCTTAAGACAGGTGGCTGCTTAATACAGGTCATAATGATTTGGGAGAAAATTATGGTGACCCTTTAAGACAGGTGGCTGCTTAATACAGGTGGCCGCTCAAGCAGGTTTGACTGTACATGTATTACATGTAATACTCATATAATCAAAGAGCGAAAATGACAAATACAAAAGTGTAAACAACTTATGATAACTTATGAGTAAAGGCTACAGCAACTGTGCTCTGAAGTAAGGAAATGAAATTTGAAATTGAACAGATTTCACTTGCAAGTAAGTATACTGTATATTAATACCATTATAATCAATGAGCGAACATGACAAACACACAAGTATATAAACAACACGATAACTTATGAGTAAAAGAATATATATCAACATGTGCTGTGAGGTAAGGAAATGAAATCAGTTTTGACACTGGTCGGTCTGTATCTAAATACCCTGCGCTGTATGAAATGATGAGCTGCAGAAAGCAGACATGAAAGGCAGAAGAAACGGCCGACCACACCGGACATCAAAGGCAGTTCAGCGAGTGGAAATGAAACCAGGTGCCGATTACCTGTGCAAGATTACACACAATGCACAGCACTTGCGAGCAGAACCGCCCCGTGTCTCCGAGATCGCACAAATAATTATCTCCAGTTTATTTACATCAGATAAACCGGGAAAGGGCAGCACAGTGCTTGCTAGTCAATTAACACAAATTGCTTCAATAAAACACCAATTTATCCTCTTATCAGAAATCACAACACCTTTCTTGAATATCATAAATTAGCATGAGGATGGTAAGTTTAGCTGAAAAAAAGTGCCTGCTTAGGTCTTTAAAGTATTTGATTGGCTGGAAATGAGAAACAAAGATTGATTTCAAACGGAGGCAGGAGCAGAAGATGCAGGGCTGGGCTCATCAGTGTTTATTTGTGTACGATCAGTTTATAAACACCGAGAACTGAAATCTAAAGGACTTTTTCTTTCAAAATCATCTGGTAAGACATCAAACGGATATTTTAACTGATGTAAGCATCATGTATAATTTCATGATGTCAGACCTGTCAACCCTCCTGAGTTCAACAATGTCAGTGCTCAGGCTTAATTAGTGGCCGTTCTTTTTTTTCCTCACTAGTGTTCTACAAACCATATATTACAAACCACCTCCCTGCCAATAATTTTTAAGAAAGATCAAATTATGAAATTTAAGTTCCCATTTGAAACACAGCAATCTAAAAAGTAAACTTGCATTTCTTGAAAAAAGTATAGATTAAAGTTTTAAATCATTAAAACAGCTATCATTACTGACTTTCACTAACCAATTCAATGATCAAAAGATGGTTCTGGTTATCTATTGAAAATTCTATACAGTACTTAAAGTGCTATTATAATTGCCCATAGAACCATCCACTATTTAAGAAAACTCATCATATTATGACTACAAAATCTAACACATGATTCTATTTTTGATAATTTCAAATAAAACAAATAAATATTATTTTCATTTGAAATATTTTCTCAACATTGAAATTCAATCAATAAATACATCACCAAAAGAAAGAGAGAATTTTGTAAATCATATAATTTGCAATGAAGAATTAATGATGTCATTACTACAATAATTGTACAATTAGTACAATTAGTTTCATAGGCAATTAACTATCTATTAGGGCTACCCAATGAAGTACCACAACTGCACATACAAGCACATGGCCATTTCCAATTAAAACCAGGGCATTTAGAAACAGTATAATTTAATAATTGTGTATGCTTTATGTGTTTTCCAATGTTACACGAGAAGTGACTCACAGACTTTACCGTCACATGATCTTGAACACGCGTCACATGATCTTGAACACGCGCGACTGGCAGAGTTCTTGAAAAAATGGACATTAAAATACCAACTGCAATAAAGTGATCTGTAAAAGTAAGTGTGGGGCCAAACAGCTGCTAGGTGGTCAAGCCAACACTGTGGAGGGAGCCATCTAGTCTTCATTGGGCTTTACATCCCTTCATTCGTGGATTAAGTGTTGCTTGTTGCAGTCAATTTGCCATCCATCTTGATGCTAATCAAATAAAACCACTGCTCTCCTTTCTGTGGCAGATTCTTCCGATTGTCAGAGGAACAACAGAATTTCATTTGGGAGATTGCCTTCAAACCTCTTCAGCCTTATAACCAGCTTTAAATGGTAGTACATCAAACAGAACAAACAACTATCGGCCACTATATAATAAGAAAGACATCTTGAAGTCTGATCACTTCCAGACTTTTATCTTTCTCAAAACAACTGCTTAATTCATGGATATTCATGAACAAACAATTGCTAGAAATCAATTTTGACAGAATATATAGTGAAATAAGATTTTGTTAAAATAAAAATATAGTATTTTGATTGGGTTCCGGTTAGTTACTATAATTATAATTATTAGTTTGCTAATGTGTTTATTAGCCCCGTCACATATCAATGTCCACTTACAACAAAACCTGTCTTTAAAAAATATTCTAGGTCCTGAGTAACCTGAGAGTACTTTTTGGGGCCATTGATAAATACTTAAATGTAGAAATACAGAACTGGGGATGATTGCAATTTGTTTTTGCAATTTAATAAATAGATCGATGATTTTTATCTATAATATATGAAATAGTTCTGCAAATGCACTAAGGAGAAATAGTACATTACTGTAACTTACCCCTAACATTGAGTAAGAAATAGTTCTGCATCAGTAAGGAGAAATACCGGTAGTACATTACTGTAACTTACCCCTAACATTGAGTAAGAAATAGTTCTGCATCAGTAAGGAGAAATAGTACATTACTGTAACTTACCCCTGACATTGAGTAAGAAATTAGTTCTGCTGTCCACTGCCCCTGCAACATTCTCTGCCCGACAAGAGTAAATGCCATTATCCGATGCTGTTATGTTTGTTAGTTTCAGTCGCACGCCATTATCTAAAATCTTCACTTGTTCAGTGTTAAACAGCCTGAAAGAAATAAAAACAGTTTTAATCTAAAATATCATTCAGTGTTAAACAGCCTGAAACAAATAAAATATCTTAAAACTAAAATATATTTTAATATAGGGCTGTAGAACTTTACAGTGATGTAATAGAGGAATTTTTACACCAAAAGAAGATTTACGCAATCATAATAATTATTATTATTATACAGATTTGAAACACCATGACTGATTTAGGTTGACATAATCAACTGACAAGTTCTGGTAACGAGACAGAATGAAAGTTTTTAAAATGGTAGAACATAAATGATTTTTGAATTAGCTCTTTGAGATATTCTGGTAGTGAACTCAATCTCAATTTCAATTCGTATTTGGTGAATTGGCAAACGACAGCTCAATTTCTTCTTTAGGATCGTAAAATATTACCATTTGTATGGAATCTCTAAATTGTCTAATATTTTATGATTTACAATAGCTTTGAACTGTGGTAAACAAATCTGTATTTAATCATTTTTTAAATGCACAAGAGGTCTCGCTCCATTCCAGCGTCATTGTAATGTCCATTTAATAAGCAAAAAACAGAACCATTTGCATTTGTTATAGTCATGACTCATACATATACGTCACTCAAACTGTGTGCCGCAATATCATGTCACAAACCCAATTGCCATAGCAGGGTGCAATTTGTTTTTAAAATTGTGATTAGCAGGTTTTCCTACTGGATGGAGAATGGAAAAGCAACAACTGGAATTTGATTACCGGTAGCACTTTTATAAAATGACTAAAAATATTTAATTGCAATCGCAAGATTTTGCATCGCTTTTTGCAATCTGCATAACAATCTTCTGAAAAGTACAATCAATTTTTCAATTGAGTTGGTACAACACAATATGAATATAAGCACACATGTATCATCATCAAAAACAAAGTTTATAAAGGAAAATATATATGTGTTTAGGGTAACATATCAATTTTTTAAAGGTAGGTAGGCATGGGATTTTGTTACAAATTGAGGGGTTGTAAAATTGGCGAAGGTAGGGTTATCCTAAACATTTTTTTCTTTAAGCCTTATATAATCATCGGCTACTTCATGTTTAACATAGTGATTTTTACACATATAAGCTAATCTTTTTTACTGGCAGCAACAGATCTTACATATTTACTCCCACATATAGGATAATTAACACATACATGTACAACCTTCTTTGATGTACATGTACCAGTAAGAACGACTGGTTGTAATGGAAAAATACCAACTGGTCTAATAATGTTGTAACTATAATATGAGCTACATGTACATTATGGTACACCTTACTGTATTAGTGATATTACTCCAAAAACATTATATACAAGCAATGATAGAACCACTACTGGTATGTTACTACTAACTTGCTTAAGTACTTAGATGTGGCTACAGCAAATAAAACTGAAACTTGAAAAAGGTCTGGAGACAATTTTCAGTTGTTTACAGTATGTCACAGATTATTTGATAAACTGCACAGCATTAGTTTATTATTTCTCCTCAGGAAGGTGTAGTTTAAGAAAACAATCTGGTGTTAATATATCACATCGCAGTGGCATCATTAACATCGATGTTTACGCAACGTCTGCCTTGCATCACCACTGGCAGCTTCATCCTTCTAATGCCAACTAATGAGCCGTTATTGTTTTTCATATGTTCCACATTGACAGCATCAGAAGTTAACGCACAGGAAACAAAACATACACAATAAGAACTCCTAGGAAGTTGGCGTAATGAATTCCATAACCTTTAAAACCACACTTTAAACAACCTTGAAGATTCCAACACTGACAAGATATCCTGTGCAATTCATGGCATTCAAGAGCAACAGTTCATGGTTTTAGTTGTTTTGAATTGCCGACTTACATGTAATGTAAATTCTTCACTTGTGTTTTTACAGAAGTTAAGTTTTTCATTCTTGGAATGTCAATGAGAATGTTATCTGAAGATGTAAAAAAATCTAGTTATGATTTCGATGGAAGGGATGGGAGGGAGTTGACCACTATGTGGACCCAATGTTTCCACATTTCTTTTGTGGTTCCAATACCGGTACATGAGTAAACTAGGTCTACTTAAGCAGTGGCTTCAATCAGTGGAAATGAACCCAAAAATTTGTTTACGTTCAGCTAACATGCCTAATGGTCATCGAACACATACATGTATACATATAGATGATGACAAAAGAATCATTATAGTATCATTTATAAGAACCTAAACTGTTGACTTATCCCACAATAAAATTTACATGTACTGGTAAGTGGTGTTTGACTTTGTTTAAGGTATATACATATACTACAGGCAGTATATATGGTATACTTAGTAGTCCAGAACATTTTAAACTTTAAACTTAATTCCCACAGCACACGTAATTGGTTTTTTAAAAACATAAACATATTTCATCGTAATTCAATCGACATTAACTACATATGTAGACAACCTATAACGAGTGCTGCACCCAGTGAATGAAAACAATGCGAAACAAGACAATTAGGCTGGCAAACTCAAGTCACATGATCACAAAACAGCACTTTTGATATGGGCCTGATATTTGTTCGCTAATTGCTTAATCGTCAAAAATGAAAACACATCGGACCTAAATCAAGCATGATTTGATTCACAAAACATGTTTCAGTAAATATTTCTTGTTGCTTTCCGGAAACGCAAACGGCAAAACAAATCTTCCAAAATATGTTTTGTTTTCGGGAACACATGTTTTTCACTGCCATGAGCATTAGGCTTTACTTTTATTTGTGATGTAAAACATATATACTATGGCACAGCTTACTATTTTTTAAATTCTAGACCATGATGTACGGTAGAACATAGATCTGGTATACCATATAGACTACTAGTATATGGACTATTCAAACATGGTAGCAGGAAAGATATGAATGTCAAAATGAAGAACTGATTGGAGTTTGGGTAGAACAGCTAGGAACAGAGAACATAACCATGTCAGTTGGTATTCCAATATAATGTGACAGACACAAACCATGCAATTTTATGTGTCTGGTATGTAAATAAGCACTCAATTCCAACCTTTGAAAAGCTTTTCAGTTCTTCTGATGCCTATTGGTGTACATGTAACTGATAACCTAACAGTCGCATAGATAAACATATACACTAATTCCATCTACATACTTGTCATACACAAAGGAGAAATGCATAAGATAAGGTGAATAAGCACGTGCAATTTATGTTCCACAAGCCTATTACAGGTGATGGAGCATTACATTGGCAAAGAAAGCGGACTCAGTGTATAGTGCTCACTCGTGATGGATTCTCTTTGTTAATGTTGCATCCTTCCCATTTCCAGCTATATTAGGCAGTGTGGACATTCAATCTACTCACAGTTAACAAGGTACTCTGTCATCCATGTTAAGTGGGGCTGATCCAGATCCTGAACCGTGTGTGTGTACATATACTTCACAGAGGAAAACAACACACAACAGTTTGCCATAATTTGATTGATTTACATGTACCCCTCCATTTTATTACTGGCAGCCAGAGATAGCAGGTCACTTCTAGTTCAGGATGCAAATGATTTGAAAATATTCCTAGAAAACTATTTATTTTTCCGATTTTAATTTCATTTGATTCTAATTATTCAGCAATTATATGTCTTTTAAAATAACAGAAATGTAAAATTGGCTGTTTTACGTCGTATGTATAACTCCACAAAACAGGCAACCAAATAGTTTGAACACTTGTAAGGTCACTGCTATTGTCTACAGATGCAACAGGGCAGACATGTTTGTAACCAATATTGGTGATTGAGGATCTCTAAGCTGATGCCATGACTTCATTTTTTACTAGTAATATTTTCTCATATAAAGGAATGTAATATCAAAAGTTAAGTATTGTGATACAATAATATTGCGACAAAGTCAATATTTTATCATTTAGATTTCACAAACTGACTAAACTGTATTAGCGATTAAGTGAAATGGAGACCACTGTAGTCAAGTAATTTTATTCAATAATGTTACTAACCAAAGTGTATATCATCTGTAGTTCGGTTATTACAATATATGCACTAAAATGTCCACTAAGGAATCTCCAGAGGGAACAAATTATACACATACAGACACCATTAGAAAATTGGTTACTAATTTTGGTTATTTGATACTTACTAGCATTAACCTAACTAGACTGATAATCTTTAAAGTACTGGTATTATGCTGCCAAACAAGCAATTTCCACATTGTTTGGACCAGTCTATGGCTAGTTTTGAATATCATATCTCCTCATCAATTGCCACTATGGCACCCTACCAACAAAGAATCGATACAAAATAAAGTTTGTTTGTTTAAGGACACCCCTGGAACACATTGAATATCAATCAGCGATTATTGGATGTCAAACACACGGTTATATCGACACTTGGCCATGGTTATATCGACACTTGTATTGGTCAGAGGAAACCTGCTGCTACAGAGACTAGTTACTCTTCTTAAATTAACAGCAAGGGATCTATTATTTGCACTTTCCCACATACAGGATAGCATACACCAAAGCATTTGATCGACCAGTTGTTGATCACTGGTTGTAATGAGAAATAACCCAACTGAGAAGGATTGATTTTTCGACCTATTAAACCTCAGATGAATGCTCTTGCACTGAACTACGTCCAGCTCCCTACATAGAATCAAATATCAAACAACATACTAGTTCTGTGGATACATACACTGTACTACTTCTGTATGTACCGGTAATCAACAGAATGGACAGATAACGGTCACCTTACACCACATTTGTAATATTTGTATTTGACATACCACAGTAATTCAAAACTCTGCTTCAGCTACATGTATAGTAGGTTTTGCCCATCAGTTGAGATATCTCAGTCAGTGTCACCTGTACAAGGCACCTGCTGTGTAAGTCTAACCCAGCTATCATTCCCCATCTGCTCCCTGTATCAGCAGGCTTGTTTTCAAACACAACCATTCATTTGATCAGTCTGTCTTAATTAAGTGATAAACTGAGAGACATTAACAGTTTATTACATGTATTGCGTATAACTTAATGATTCGTCGGACATTAGATATTTATACCATAATATGAACATTTTTAGCTGTCAAGATCTTACAGTAATTTCCTATAGTAATCTTCTACTGTAAACCGTATTAATATTGAAAAGTTTTTCTTTTTTTTTGGCATGAATACATCCTTAATGCATGATCGCGATGTTTAAAGTTTGCAAATAACCATTGGTACATGTACATGTAACTGCAAAAAAAACATTGCCAATTTTGTGGATGTGTACATGTAGTTGTTACAGTGTCTGTAAAATCCCTATTTCCTGTTATTGACATTGTGTCCTGTACTTCAGAGTAAGTGGATTATGCACCTCTTGTTTAAATATAAACACAGTTTCTGACTTCGGTTGTTAACAATTAACACCATTTAGTAGCAAAAACAATAAACATTTAGTAGCAATTGATTGAAGTCAACAGGACATCACCTTACATGTATACATGTACTATTGAAAGCACACTCTAACCAGGTAAATAATGCGTGCTACTAAATTCTGTTTGTTGGTGGAGGATCGGGTAGGAATAATTAAGCACTAATTATACATGTATGGTGGAAGGGACTGCAGAAAATTTATCCCACAATTACTAATGTAGACACATTGCATTATTTTGGGAAAATTACTTTTTAATATTAGAGCTTCATACATGCAAGATAAAAATTTTAATGTATCTTTTGCTCAGCATTTAAAAAGAAAATCGACCTATAATATGTACTAAAGTTGACTGCTAATTTAAATTACAACATAATTATTTCAAGGACAATTGTGTTCATGTAAAAATAATTTTTAAAAAAGCATTAAATCACACACTGAATATATTTTTTTTTTCCCCCATAAAATTATCATATCCCCAGATTATTTTTAAAATAATAATTATTTGCAACGATTTTATTTATAAAACATTTACAGAAGTAAATGATATATATACTGTAAGCTTAAAAAGCAAGTCCCTCAAATGTAATACTGCTATTTTAGGATGAGAAAAATGTTGTAGCATATATGTAACCCATTTTATTTGTGTTTTGTAATCTTGTTGTCGGAACACATTTTCTAGTGGAGTGAGTTACCTATAGTATGTATGTGTACTCAAAACAGACCGCATTTCTTTGTTACATAGCAGTAAGGTGCAGATCTAAGGGGAACATACTTTTCAACCCCTCGCTCTGCTATTTGTTGGTTTTTTGTTATTTTTTAAATTCTTTTTATTTTATTAGCACATTTATTACCTCCAGAACATAGACCGTGAACAGGTTTCCCTCTTCCTTTTGTGAATAAGAAATAATATTATATAAGAAAATGTATTTCAGCAAATATCTTCAAACAGGTGACATCTAGGTCTACATGTACTTCAGTGTGACACTTTCCAGTGACACCCACATAGCATACAGTGTGCATTTAGCCTATATACCTTACTCTCCCATATCATTTACAAAATCTTTAATCATTGTTTGGCAGTACAAGATGGAAACTCCACCGTACTGCTTTACAATCAGTGAAAGTGACAGATCTCGAACATGGCTCAGTAGTCATGAAGAACACTGTTTACAACCAGCTTCCTCAGTGGAGAGTAATTCCGACCAGAAATAGGCTCACAAGACTCATTCAGCAGGTCTGCATTAAAGTGTTTGATGGGATGTGCCACCATGCAGCCATACACATACAGTAGCAATATTTTGGTGTTCAGTTTACAGCTGGAAAGAGACCAGGTAGTGTTCTGGGACTCTGCAACACCTCACTTTGTCTCTGGCCCTGTCTGCACTCCTTATCTTGTAAACCTACGTTCCAATTCCAAACAGTTATCTCAATGTATCTGATGCAAGTTGTTCAAGTGAATGGTAAACAATTACCAGCCTCCTAAAACCTCTGGTGCCAGTGATCTTTGCTGTTTACTTGGCATCTGGCACCTTGTTCCATAATTCATGTTACTGGCATGAGCATATAAATTGGTCACTAAGGCAAAATCAAAAGGAACCAAGGTAAAATATCCAACCGCTATTCTCTTAGATATTCTGTATTCACAATTCCTCCACATGAATGAACATTTTATTCCATCAGCATACAGAGTTCCAGATTTATTGCGATTATGCTTCAAGGTTCAATCGAAGCGCCATCGTAACATAATTTGAACCATCCCAGGGGGACATTACTCTAGACTTTGTGAAGAGTTATCCAACTTGCTTAAGTAAAGACAGTCTTTTTATATCCTAAATCGAATGGTACTATCAGATCGACTCGATAACGTAGTCGATAGCATGCTGGTCACTGGATCAGATGCCTGTGATTAAAAATCCAACAGGCGATTATACAAAGCAGGTTTTTTTAACCAAACAATTTGCAATCATTCAGACATTGCAAATTCAATACAACATTGCAATTTTAGGCAACAACAAACAGGGTAGCAGCAAAAGATTTTTACGAAATGAAAACCAAACATGGATGGTAATTCAGTCTAATTTTTAAAACAAAATATCATCAGAACTTCAACTATCTTAAAGTTAATGCAATACCTTAAATATTTTAGCCCACAATCCATTAACAAATATTGCTGATGCCGCCAAACTCAGAACAATCATTGCCACCCAGTCTCCCAATTCTGCCCACCCTATTACTCATCCCCAGCATCATTAAGGACTGACATTTTCAGAAGTTGAGATGAAAATTGATTTTGGTTCCATGTATAATATTTTCTTTAAAATAACAGAAGCCATTTCTCACTTCCATGAATTTTATTATGGGAAGCCATTTTGAGTTTGACATTGCTTGTCTCGAGAGATTAATCATGATGCTGTAGAACTGTGGTAAATAGATACTTGTGTAGGGAATACATGTGAAAATGTTTTCTTTCCAGACTAACCAATCGTTAATCATTCATAGTTGTATTTGTCATTCTGACTATTCTGCGTTGGTTTTTTTGTATCTTTGCATTAATAGTATTGTATAAGCAGATGAAGAAAGCATTATTTTTAGGTCTATTTTGGGGGGTTAATTATGCATGAACACGTTTAGGGGTTTCTTTATGTTGCTTTTGAAGACAGAAATATCATGGAAATCATATAATTTTGTTATTGAGTAATCCATAATAAATTAATATCGATTGAATACATCATGTTCAGGTGAAATTTATTTTGGAGTACCATAGTAGCAAACATACTTCTCGATGAGTTTTTGTATATATTTTTTTCGTAGCATGATATTAAAAGCATCCCTTCAAAAAGTCTACATCAATGTTAACGAGGAAACTTATAATTACGTAATTACATCAAATAACCAATACTAGAACGGTGTTAGCGAAACAAATCTGAGAAAATCTAACAGAATAGCTTAATGCATGTGATCGATATATATAGTATATACAGTGAAACTCCTCTAAACCGAACACACTTGGGACAGAGTAAAATGTTCGGTTTATAGAGGGGTGTTTGGTTTACTGATGTTTAAATACAGCACATACGGTTGTTTGGGACTTTGAAATATATGTTCGGTTTAGAGGGAATTTCGGTTTACAGAGGGTCCAGTTTAGAGAGGTTTCACTGTATATATATTAATTTTATAAACATTACATCTTTAAAAGATGCACTCAAGACATTCATTGACGCTAGCTCTTCAAGGTAACAAAAATTTATATTACAACTAATCTTGTAATCACACGGCAAGCAAGCCTGGAGATCAAACGTTGCGCTGTCAGTGTTCAGACCAACACTGTGGACTAACAGTTGACATCTAACAATTCCCTATATTAGCCTGTCAGATTAGATTGCAAAAATGATTCTAAACTACCACATTCTTTGTCTGTAAACTGTTTTTCTTTGCTCTCCCTCTGACATCATAAACATCTTCCTACAATGAACAAAGTGTTTTGAAGATGGCGAACAAAGATATTTTTCTGCCACAGTATTTTTCAATTTAGACCAAACAAGATTCTTTTTTGCAAATCTGTTTTCGTATGGGCTAAAGAAAACAATCATAGAAGCAACAGACAATAGTTGGTGGTTCTGATTTCTCTGGCTGTGTCCTTCAGACACAGAGGAACACCATCAGATGAACATGATTCTTAAAGCCAAAATCCTGTCAACTTGTAGTCTATTTGGAGAGTGTGCAAACAGTCGGGTTGTGTGTGTTCTATCGTCAACTATCTCGAGGAAATCGATTGAATACAAATTGAGGGTACTTGACATTTATATTTATTCCTGCTTGGGGATGTGAAGTAAAAGAGTACAAAGAATACGAGTTCTCAAAATCAATGATACAAAAGTTTGAAGAATACATGTAAATAAAACTTTTTCAATTTGTATCCATGAAATACTCAAATTCAATTACATATCAATTATTAAAGTTGCTAAAAAATATAAATTCATTTTAACAGAGTTGGAATACAGATGTAAAGTGAGATATCAATTACTGATAATTTACCTACCAGTATAGTACCGGTATACAGAGTTAACAGAGAAGTGCAAGATGTAATGGCCATATTATGGTTAAATTAATACATGTACATGTACCTATATGTATAGGTATAGTTTTCTGAGTTGGAAACTGAGTAAACTATAGTAAAATGATCTTATTTCCAACCATCATTGTGGTTATGTATACCTAAAGTACAGTATACAGAGTTGGAAGATGGATAAAAGTTAGCCATATTGTGGGCATATTTAACAGTATTACAGAGTTGAAAAGAAGTGTAAACTATGATTAGATGATCTATTACTTGCCGTGTTGTGGGTATACATAAGTATATTGAGTTGGAAGAAATGCCAACACAAATAGGTGAAATAATCCTACGGGCTAGACTAGAAAACAGATCTGTACATTGTCTTGTTCACACACTCATGCAGTGTAACATAAACAGCCAATCAGTGATTGTTATCAAACTGATAGACTGGGAGTAGTCCAGCGGATAGTGGAAAAATCATGCACTTTGTGGTAAAAGCATGAAATTTGGTACACAGCTTCAACAGGCCAATAGATGAAAATTTAGATACAGTGCCATCTCAGATTTGCCCTGTGGGGGATGTGGCGGCCATTTTTCAAAATGGCCGCCACATTACAGCAA